>CAAKHD010014198.1:52124-89073 GCA_901007705.1 Fistularia tabacaria
TTCCCAGACAAACCGAGGGATGAGAGAAGAAAAAATAGAGGTGTGTGTGTGTGTGTGTGTGTGTGTGTGTGTGTGTGTGTGTGTGTGTGTGTGTGTGTGAGTGTCAGAGGGAAGGAAGAGGCCGATAAGATGAGCCGCCGTGCAAATTACTGTCAATTAGCGGGGAGGGGAGTAAGAGAAGCGCAGGCAAGCCCGGTGAGATGTCACCTCTTTTTAACAATGTGGGATCAATGGGGTGGCGGGCCGAGACCGAGTGGCGGGCCGTGACTAACAGCGAACAATCAAAACATTATTAATTTTGGGGGGGGATAGGGTCAATCTCGGGGTGTCCTCCGCTCCGCCTGCTGTTTTACGGTGTCGGCTTCGGTCAAATCAAGCGGTTATTTCGACGGCGGTGCTGGAAAAAAGGTCAGCCGTAAGCCAGGTCAGGGGCGAAGCGCGGTGAACTCTGAGCTTGGTGGTCGTTGCCTCACTCGGGTGCCTGGCGACACCAGACATGAAGCCGCTGCTGAGTTAAGCTTCAAATCTACTTTTAATTTAGTCAAAAAAATAAAATAAATATATATGTATATGTGTGTGTGTGTGTAATATATTTATGTATATACACATATTTGTGTGTGTGTATGTATATTTATACACACACATATATATTATTTTATCTTTATTTTTTGACTTGTATACGTGTGTGTGTGTATGTGTGTGTATATATATATATATATATATATATATATATATAATTCATTATTGGGCCGCAAGCATTGTCTCTTCTTGGCCATATGATGGGACCAAGATTGGAACTTCAAGACAGAAAACCAAGTTTGTTATTTTTCCTTCACAAACATTTGAATATGCATTGATCATTCATTCATTCATTCATTCATTCATTCATTCATTAATTAATTCATTCATTCATTCATTCATTCATTCCTTATCTGCATTGCTCATCTGGCTTTCATTGGGTGAGAGGCGGAATTCTCCCTGGAAGAATCACTCACAAGGCCACATATAGAGGCATACAACCGTCTCATTCATACATCATATCAAGAAATGCAACCATTCACCCTTTCATTTATGATATTAACACATCCAACCATTCACCCTCTCATTTAGTCATCTAAGGGATATATAATCACTCACTCTGTCATTTACGTCATATACAGACACATACAAACTATTCGCCCTCTCATTCAAGTCATATGGAAAATCCAACTATTCACCCTCTCATTCAATGTCCTAAGGATATAAAACCATTCATCCTCTCATTTAAATGTCATATACAGACATACAATCTTTCACCCTGTCATTAACATGTCATAATGAGACAAAGAGATAGATAACCATTCACCCTCTCATTCTTATGTCATATAGAGAAACAGAACTATTCCCCCTCTCATTTGTTTGATACAGACATACAACCATTCACCCTCTCATTCAAATCATATGGAGACATGCAGCCATTCAACCACTTATTTAGACGTCATATAGAGACATGTAGCTTTTCACCCTCTCATTTATATGTCTTATAGAGACATCCAACTATTCACCCTCTCATTCTTATGTCATATAGGGAGATGCAACTTGTCACCTTTTCATTATTATGATAGAGACATAAAACTGTTCACCCTCTCATTCACGTCATATGAAGAGATCCAACTATTCACCCTTTCATTTAGATGTCTTATAGATATATAACCATTCACCCTCTCATCTAAACGCCTTATACAGACAAACAACCATTCAACCTCTTATTCACACATCATATAGAAACACTCAACTACTCACCCTCTCATTTAGATGTCTTTTAGAGATATCTAACCATTCACCCTCTCATTCACATCTCTGACCAAATGAACCTCCTGCATGTTTTTGGACTGTGGTGGGAACCCGGAGAAACCAACTCAGGTACGAGGTGAACCTGGAGACTCCTCCTTGGTCCCCCGGCTGGGTCGGATGTTGGAGGCAGGGGAGCCGTCGCCCGAACTGGTGACCCGGTCCGCCTGCCTCCGTCCCACGAAAGCGAAGACATCAAACACGACGGGCCGCGTCTGGAAACCAAACAGAAGGTTGGAGCTGTCGCGGAAAAACTGAAACTGAATATTAATCTGAGTTTGGCTCTCTGAAGTCCACATCTGAGACGGGGGGGGGGGGGCTGTTCTGTCATCCGCCGTGTCAAACCGCTGGTTCGAACACTAAAAAGGGCAGCAGATGACAGGAACCACACAGTGTGCACGGACCAGCATCAGCGGGGCTGCGGCGCCGCCATGAATATTTGAACGCGTTTTATCCGTCTTACTAAACCGTGACATCATCCCCACCGGTGTTTGATATTCCCTTTCAACAATTAGAAAGTAACTTTATTTATTTTATTTCTGGACTCCAGGGCGCCGAACCTTTTGCATAATTGTGACCCGACCGCCGACTGCGCCTCCCGTCTGAGATATTGTTCCGCTAGAACGTCTCGTTACCAGAGAAGAAAACGAATTCAGCTCGTCCCGTTGAATAAAAAAAAAAAAGGAATATGAAAAAGATGGGAGACGCCATTCATTTTAGAAGTGATACCTCCTGCTTTTGTTTAATAAATCACGATTCCCGTGACAGTGCCAAAGGACGAAGTGAAGCCTGGCTCATGAGAAAAAAGGCGGATTTGTATGAAACCGAAAAACTTGAACAGATTCAGAAAATAGTTGTCAGGTCAGACACGTTTGCAATGGTTTGCGAAGGAATATTGATAATTATTTCACTGGGAGCGGATGCTTCGAGGTGCTTTTCGGGTATTTACTGTCCCCAAACCGTGCATGAAGGGGTGAATGGTTTTTTACCCTGGCGGGTCCAGGGTAGCACCGCAGACGACAAAATGAGTTAAAATGAATGAATCATTTCTCATTTCTCATCATCACGGCTTTAAGTCCCTGACTTTTTTGAATGTTTTAACAAAAACTCTCATCCGCTGTTTTGACAAAAAACACGCTTTTGTTTTTTTCAGTCAAACCGCAGACACGCAGACCTCCGGCTAAAGGGCACCTTTGTTTTTCCAAATCATTGGATTTTATTATGAGATAACACGGATTAAATCTGTTATGGTGAAAGTCGTTTTCCCGCTAGCGACGCTAAACGCGTTGTTGCACCAGCAGCGCCTTCAGACGTGGCATTGCACTGGTGTCATTCATATTCACGGCTCTCTGTATGGAAATGCCACGATATTGAGCTCCGCTAAAACTGTAAAGTATATGATGTGGATGCATCCAGTAGAGCTGTCCTTAGAAGTACCACATGGGAAAAAACCCGAAGGCGGAGCACTCTTGCTTTACAACAAGAAGGTTGCTAGTTTGATTCCAGTGGCTGACTGGGTTTTCTCCATGTTCTCCTGCCTTGGTTCTCTCCAGGTTCTTGGTCAGAACGGTTGTATGTCTCTATATGTGGCCCTTGATTGACAGGTGGCCGGTCTGCAATGAGCCCCGCCTCCTGGCCGATGTCTGGTCACTGCGTAGGTGCTACTCCTGTGTACAATATTAGCATTTATGATCAGTGAATGAATTTAGCACGGTGGTTAGCACTTAGCACAGCAAAAGTAACACAAGTGGAATATTTTAACATCGTAAATCACAAGTTTGAAATCCACAGTCAGGAAAAAAGGAACGTTTTTTAAAGTTCCTTTTGAATTTAGGTTTATAATGTGCGGCAATTCAGTTGAAGCTCTACTGACAACACATAAAACAAACTTCAAAACGATGTCATGGAAGCCGTGGACGGGGGAGGAAAGGTGCCGTCAGCCCCCTGACCTCCGCTCTCTCTTAAGCGAAAACTTACCCTTGGAGATATTCTAGGCTTCTCAGTCTCCCGGCTTTTCTTTCAAAAAGCAGCGACTATGTTGTCTTTCTCCAGGGCCCCTCCCTGGAGAGAGACGAGATATCTGCCGATGTCCACGGGGCTTTAAATGTTGCAGTCGTCGCGGTTTCTTCACGCAGTCCCAAAACATGCATGAGGATAAATTACATGTGAATGAAAGAGTGAGTCTCTATAAGACTTGTGAATGAGAGGGTGAATGGTTGTGTGTCCCTATATGATGTGTGATGACAGGGTGAATGGTTCAACGCCGCGGCCCTGTGATCGATTGGCCAAGAGTCAAGGGTGAATCCCTCCTCCTGCCCAATGACAGCTGTGATACGCTCCGGCCCTCCCGCAACCATGAATGCGGGATAAGCGGTACAGACAATGAATGAATGGATAAATGAATGATGCCATACCAACATCAGGGATTAATATTTCAACAGTCCCATAAAAGGACAAGCAGGTCGACGTTGATGCTCGTAAGATGGACAGTATTACAAATAAACTATTCCAGCATCATGAGTTCACTTTGCCCTTCATTTAGGCTGAAAGGCATCATCCTTTCTCACTTCTAGTTAACATCTGGTAAACATCCGGGTTTTTCTGTTGGGTCACTGGGCGTCTGGAATCGGGGTGAACTGATGTCTGATTGTGTTGCGGTCTGAAGTGGCCTGGTGTTTCCTCCACCGCCAGATAGGCCACAAGGGCACTCAAGAGTAAAAATAGCATTGTTGGAGTTGCGTGTTGTAGCACCCCTTTTTCCCATTCGTGGGCGAGTGGTGTAGGGTTTCCCCTCCTGTTTGACCGCTAGTTATCGCCTGTCTTTAAAGGTCACCGCGAACGAAGCGGTCTGCGGGACGCTCTGTTTGAACGAGAAGGTCAGCCGCCACCCGATCGAGTCAGGGGTCCGCGGTGACCTAGGTGAGCGCCGCGCAGGCTTTTTGACACGCTTCAGAGACGCACAGCTACATGTAAACGCTTTTTAATGCTAAAATAACATCATTTTAATCCGTTGTCCGCTTTGTTCCGGGAACCGCCATTAACACACAGGGGCACACCCTGGAGATCCAGGCAAGGCCCTAGTTGGATGCGCAGACGCTCATCTCTTCCGCGATCTGGTAGCACTAATACAATTACTGGACTGTCAACGAAATCAAGCTCTTTCAGAGGGCAGAGTCTGCCTCGTAAAATGGTTTTTACGTTGTCCGTAAAAGAAGGAAGAAGATCCCCAGTATCGGGAATGAGAAGCTTTTGCACAGGATGCAAATGAAGAGGTAAATAGTCAAGGGAATTATCTGCAGAAGTTACAGACGTTTTAGGTGGCGTGAGGTCCATCTGTCCAACTTGTATTCCCCTCAGTATTTCTGGAAACATCCATCTCAAAGGTCCAAGGTCTTGGACTCCAATCTCAAAATTTTGACAGCATCAAAATCCGATGTTCCAGATTCGATTCCAGCGGCCCGACCTCACTCGTTCAGCGTTAGGTATTCACGTTCTCTGACTTTGCAGGTTCTCTCTGGGGTTCTCCTGCTCTCCTCTCGCACAGCCCTTCAAATTGTCCACGAATGAGATGCTGAATGGGTATATGTCTCCTCCGGACCAATGTGGGGGTGACTTTAACATGACACCCAAAGGCACTGATTCTAGAAAGCGGGGCTTTTCGCAGGATTTCTCATGTAAGACATATTTGATGCGAATCCTGGACGAAGATTGATATGACAACGAGAGCATGAAACTTTGACCGGCATCCATCTCTCATTCATTCATTCATTCATCATCTGTACTGCTGTACTCAGGGTCACCGGGCGGCTGAGGCCTATCCCAACTGTCATTAGGCGAAAGGCAGGGTTCGTCCGAGGGCTGTTTGCCGGTCGATCACAGGGCCGCGTACGCAGTCGTACAACCATTCACCCTCTCATCACAAATCAAAGTTCAAAGTTTCAGAGTCAGCTTTATTGTCGATTTCTCCGCATGTATTGGACATACAGAGGAATCGAGAAGACGTTTCTCACAATCCCATGGTGACATGAAATTAACAAAATAATAATAATAATAACAATAATAATAAGTGCAAATTAGCAGTAGAGTGCAGTGTTACATTCAAAAGTAAACATTAATCTATGAGGTGTGAAGCATAAAGTGCTCACAGATACAGACTGATATTTGACAACATGAGAGAGAAGCAGCAGAGGTTTGCTTTTTTTTGTGTACAGTTTCGTGCAATGATCAGTAAGTAGTACAATCGTGGTATATGGTGCAAAAGTAGCATGATGGTTTTCTCAGTGGAAAGTAGCAGTGGTGCAAAAAAAGAAAGAAAGTGGTAATGTTTAGATATGTTATCAGAGTCCAGTAGAGAGTGAGGAGAGTTCTGCATCGGTGGGGGGGGGGGTGCAGAATGGTGGGAGTGGGATGGTGGATGAAGCTGTTGGTGAGTCTCATATAGAGACAAACAACCATTCCCCCTCTCATTAACAAGTCAAATAGAGACGTACAGGTTTCACTCTCTCATTCACACGTCTGGACAATTTGTGGTCAGTAATGAACCTCCTGCATGTTTTTGGACTGTGGGAGGAAACCGGAGAACCCTCACAGACACAGGGAGAACATGCAAAGTGCTTTCTGTGGTGGAATCAAACCTTCTCACCGTCAGGCGGGAGCGCTAAGCCCTGCACTGCCGTGCCGCCGGCATCCATCTTCACCTTGTAAATAGCGTTCTTTGACACGTTGTAAGACGATATGCTGTATTATATTATAAGAGCGGTGCAAACGAAAGAGGAAGTTTGCAATCGCGCAAATGTCAGCGTTTAGTGGTTTATGGATCTGCAACTATTATAAACACCTCAATAAATTACACCTGTTTTAACGTGAGTGTCCTGTGCACGACCATTTCTTGCATGCCAGCTTTGCGAGATGTGCGTGTCAGCGTGTCCTGGCAGATGACATTTTTGTCAAGAATATATTTGTCTAGAAACGGCAGGAAGTGAGAATTCACCCCAAAAGGCAGAGCATCTGAAATAAAAAAAAAATCGGGAGAAAACAAAGTCGACAAAGAGTTCGTAGACGCGGATGTTTGTCACGGAAGTGATGAACACTTCGAGGCTCATTTCCGCGGGAATGCCGGCTCGTGAAAGTCATCGTTCTTCGTGCGAAACCTGTAATTCCCGAAGACACGTCGACACATATATCGCCCACGAACGATAAGAATAGGTGACATTTCCCTTTATTTCCCGCCCGGAGTTCAGGCTTGATTTACACACACATGGCATTTTGCAGATAATCTCTTATTTATGGTACATCTGCCATTTCCACTTGAACTGTATTACTTCTCTTTGATAAACATTGGACACCGGTGAGGCTGCTGGGGCTACAGACACTAAATAACACATACACACACACACACACACACACATTCACACACACACAGATTTAACAAGTGAAAGAGATTTCACAACCCTCCTGATGAGTCATGTACTCATTCTTGTGCAGTTGATTGAAAAAAAAAACGATTTGGGAAAGCAGAGTCTGTGTGCGTGTGCGTGTGCGTGTGTGGGGGGGTATGTGTGTGTGTGTGTGTGTGTGTGTGTGTGTGTGTGTGGTTGTGTGTTTGGTGCGTCTGTGTGTTTTGGGGGAGGAGTAGTTACTCAGTAGCAGTTGTGAAGGTCATTTGCTCTTGCAAGCAAGGGTGCATTGGGGTCAAGCATATTGTGTTCAAGTAGGTCAGTGTGTGGAGTTAAGTATGTGTGTGTGTATGCATATATGAGTGTGTGTGTGTGTGTGTGTGTGTGTGTGTGTGTGTGTGTGTGTGACCGGTAATAGAATGAGCTGCAAAGAGAGGTGACATTTGTAGACTGGCATCTGTTTGTTTGGGAGACATTTGAGAGACTGTGAAGTGACAGCAGAGGCTGGCTGGCACCGTTTCGACCGACGCACAAGTGTGTGTGTTTGTGTGTGTGTTTCTGCACGTGTGCGTGTGTGCACGTGTGTTTGTGCCTGCCTGTGTGTGTGTGCGTGCGTGTGTGGAAAGAGGAACAGAGCGGGACTGTAGCTTAGAGTTACAGTACCCGCACTCGTATAACAAAACGTAATTCTTACAACATTAACTGTCATCGGTTGGTATTATATTTAAGGAATATATTTAGATCTATCTATCTATCTATCTATCTATCTATCTATCTATCTATCTATCTATCTATCTATCTATCTATCTATCTATCTATCTATCTATCTATCTATCTATCTATCTATCTATCTATCTATCTATCTATCTGATTTGTAGACACTAGCTGAAGTCCAGCTGTGTGTGTATGTGCGCGCAGTAGAAGTGTGTTAATCAAGGCTGGCGTTTTATATCAACACAGTTTTGTCGGGGATCTAGCATTCGTAGGGCGCCGGGTTCTCGACGCAGGCAGAACCTGCCGTTCGAGGTGAGTCCAAAAAGCCAGCCGACAGGATCGACTCCAGTGTTTGTTTTTTTCTTCATCCCGTAGAATGGAAAAACAATTGTGCTATTAACATACAACAACTTAATGAAAGTAAATGAGCCCTAGCTCGTTGGCTAATTCATTTTTGGCAGTCGATATCTGGCAAAGAGCAACAGTAGTTTGGAGATGGTGAACGTTTCTCTGGGGACGAATGAACGATCCGTCCCACCTGAGGAATTTTTGAATTGTCTTCCTGACTGCTTCTGCCAGCAACTGTAACAACGCATCACATTAAAAGCTATATTGTTTACCTTCATCTCTATCGGCCTTATCCTGCACTCGGGGTGTGCGGGCATGCTGGAGCCTATCCCCGCTGTCATTGGTCGAGAGGTGGGGTTCACCCCGGACCCTCACCTGTCAATCACAGGACCACACGTAGTGACAAACAGCCATTTATTCACCCATTCACACGTCATGCAGAGACATATGACCATTCACCCTCTCGTTCACTCGTCATATAAAGACACATACAATGATTCACCCTCTCATTCAAACATCCTACAGACAAACAGCCATTCACCCTCTCATGTCTTTGGAGGTTCTCAGTCGTCCAGGTTATGGTGAATTCTTGTCTATGTATGACATGTGAATGAGAGAGTGAATGTTTGTCGATACATGTGAATGAGAGAGAGAAAAATTGGAGCTTGTAAATCGGACTTGTATGTCTGGAGTAGTTATATGATTGAGAGGGTGAATGCTTGTCAAAATCTTTTTGTCGCAGCAACCGGACTTGAATTTCTTCACTTGATGAGTGATGAAACTTCTTCAAGTGAGGAAATTCAAGTCCGGTTGCCACGACGAGAACATTTTGACAAGCATTCACCCTCTCATTCACATATATAGACAAACATTCACTCTTTCTTTCACATGGAATCTAAAGACAGACAACTTTTCATCCTCACATTCACATCTAATCAATTTATTGTCTCTGAAAAACCAAAAAGTATTCATGCTTCACTTGACAAGAAATAAGGAAATGATTCATGTAAATGTCGCTTATAAAAAGCCAGACATTTAACGTCGAACTGAGTTTCATCGTTGAAATTATTCGTCCTTTCATCCGCACGCCTCCATCGCCCCGGCCCTTGACGCCATCCTTTGCACTGGAATAGATTTCCTTCCATTTCTGCAAGGCGCCTCCAAAGCGAGGTGCACGCTGTCGGGGAAAAAAAGAAAACACACACATATCGATGCTCTTAACTCGGGGCGTAGGTCAGCGGGGCCCTCGGCGTATCGCACAGGAAGAATGTCGCACTCAACGGCGCGTAAGGGTGAGGGAGGGCGAGCGCGAAGGAGCGAGGGAGTGTTTGTGTATCAGAGGCTGCCGAGATGCAGGTGTCTAATTTCCAACCCTCGATGACGCACGACGGGACCCTGGTGAAATCGCCGAGAGTGTGTATGTGAGAGTGAGAGTGTGTGTTTCCACGCGAGCTTTCTGTTTGCATTTTTACAGCTTGACCCAGGGGGAGAAGTTGTTAGAACCTACATCGTCGGCATGCTAGCGTGTTTTTTATTCGCCTCCGAGGGCGTCCCGCCTCGCCGGGTCCGTCGGGCTCATCCAGCGGCAGCTTGACTTGTTGTCATGGCGCTGATGGCACGCCGTCAGAGCCATGCACGTGGAGGGAGAGGAAGGGGCGGGGGTTCTGTTTAATTGTCGTGTTTGCTTCGCTGTTTCCTGGGCGTTTTCTATTCCCCCGGCTGCCGTCGGACAATTACCGAGGCGTCTCATCTCCTCCGATGTCTTTGTCTCTTGTCTTGAGTGATGTATTTCCCTAATTATTCTCTGCAGAGGGAGTCAGAGAGTCCATCCCAGCCGTCAGACTAACCCCTTTATTGTTGTCGCCAATCTCGCTCCGACACCAAATGCGCCTTGTGATTCACCCCTGTATTTTTCTGCATCGTCAGGCTTTTAAAAATAGCCCGTGCAGATTTATGCGCGTCCTTGTCCGTCCGGCTTTTATCCGCGCCGCAATAAATTGCCGGAGCAGCTTTCTTGAAAGTTCCCGTTTTATGTGGGGAAAAATTACACCCGCTGAGGTTTCGGCCTTCGCGCAAATGGCCGCGGTAATCATGACTTCCTGTTGCACGCGAAGTAATTTTGTTCAGCTTTGCCACGAGGGGGAGAGGAAGGGATGCTCTCTCGCTTTCACCTGGACCTGCTGCTCTGGTCTGAAAGTGAAAACATCTGACCTGATTTAGAGTGCGAAGACATTTCAACCGAAATAAAAAAAAGAGCGGGCGTTACAGGGGCTCCCACCTCACAGCAGCAAGATCCCCGGTTCGATTCCGACACAAGTTCTCCCCCGTGTCGGCGCAGGGTCCCTCCGCTCAACACATGCTCATTAGAAACCCTAAATTGTCCAAATGAGAGGGTGAATGGCTGTTTATCGCTAACTGATGGGAAAATGAGAAGGTAAATGATTGTATGTCTCTATACGGCGTCTGAATGAGTGGGTTAATGGTCGATGTCCCTGTGTGACCAGTGAATGAGACAGTGAATAGCTGTGTTTCCTCTGTAACAGGTGAATGAGAGGGCGAATGGTTTTAAGTCTCTACATGACGTGTGAATGACGGAGTGAACGGCTGCTCGTCTTTATTTGTGGCCCTGTGATTGACGGGTGAGCGGTCCAGAGTGAACCCCGCCCCCCCCGGCCGATGACAAATGAGATAGGCTCTGTTACCCCTGGCAACTCTAAGTGCGCAATTTATAGATAGTAGTATAGATAATAAATGAATGAATGGATGAATCAATGTTGGTATGTCAACATCAAAAACCCTGCAAGGGATAGACAACACTATCATCCCTTCTCATGACCATCAGGGTCAACGTTGATGTCAGTAAGACAGAGATGATAGATAAATGAATGAATGAATGAACTGATTCATTAATTGACAAAAGAAGGAGCGTTTTCGGTCAAAAAGCTGAGGGAAATCCTTTAATTTCTTTCTTTTGCGCACAACTTTGACCACTCATTTAATTTTGTTATGTTTTTTTTTTCTCTTCTTTTCTTTTTTTTCGGCCAATGTTATGAATGCATTCACATTCTTTCCACACCCTCGGCCAAAGAAAGAAGGCCTGCACGCCGGGCAAAGGCAGTGGCCTTCACCTGGAAAGACTGATTCATTCAGGGCCGCGCCCCACCAAGCATATTAAAAAAAAAAAACTTGCCGATGAGCCAAGCATTCCCCCCCCCCCTCGTTCCTTATTTCCCGTTGGTCCAGAGAAAAGAAAGAACAGATGGTAGATGACGGAAAAGAGAACACAACCGATCAATAAATTCAACAGAGGACGGCCGCTTCGGCAATTGTTTACTCAACTGTCAGGCCCTCGGACACGATGCTAGTTCCAAATCCTCTTGCGTTTAGCAGGAGAAAGTGTAAAGGTTACCATTCGGAGGTTCCAGAGTACATTTACTTCAATGAAAATACTGTGTGAAACTCGGCTCGTGAGTGGGAAGGAGCAAAATCCATGTGCCCGTGGGTCCGTGCGCAGAGAAAGTGTCGGAACGTGTGGTGTTGTTTAATCTTGCAAACGTTTTAGCAAGGTTCCATAAAAGAAAAAAAAAAAAAAAAAAGACCGAACGCGGGGAGCGAAATGCTGATAAAGTGAACGTGCGATTTCACGCGAGGGCTGGTGGGGGCACAGCAACAAAAAGGAAGGTAATATCAACGGTGTGAAGGAAACGCAAGCGGGAGTGTGTGTGTGTGTGTGTGTGTGTGTGTGAGGGTCTGTGTGTGCGTGTGTGTGTGTGCGTGTGTGTGTGTTTGAGAGAAAGTAAGGTGTGGATGTGACTGCACGGGACCGGGGAGATTTATATGAAATTACTTGACAAGGGAGAAAAAAGGGCAGGAGAGATAGAGGGAGTTGTCCAAGCGGAGGGAAGCGGTTGTGGGGGCGGTGCTTCGAACAAATCCCAGCCAATCAGCCCGAGGAGGGGGCGGAGCTTGGACGACAGGAAGGAGGGTGCCAAGCGGTAGCAGACACAGAGGGAGAAGAAGCAGAGTATGTCAGAGAAAGAGGGAGAGGTGGGTAGGTAGATGTGGGCAGACAGTAATGCAGAGTCTGTGTTTGCGTGCGTGCGTGCGTGCGCGAGTGTGTGTTAGGGTGTGTGTGTGTGTGTGTGTGTGTGAAGCTGCCGACGGCCAAACTCTCCCTCCTCTCCGTCGCCATGTGTCATTACGGAACGGCGATGCGCGGATCCACGGCGGGGGACGCAGATAGAAGTTCACCTTGAGCCGGAGTCCAGCACCGACGGGAACTACAACTGCTGCTCACCGATCGGTTCCCGAGAGCGTGCAGGCACTTCCGCAGACCCAAAGAATTCCCCTCCGCGCGGAAAGTTCTGGATTTTTTGACTCAAACTCAGACAAGGAGAGTTCGGGGGGAGGTTGGACTGGACAAGGTGAGAACCCGCCAAAGCCGGGTTTCCGCCCTTTTTTCTCGAAAATCGGCGCACAGCTCTAAAGGCTCACGCTGGAACCCAAGAAGGCCACGACCAAGCAGGTCCTCTCGCCCAGGAACCCTGGATCCGGCCAGACGCCGGAGCGACTGTCGCCCGAACCCCTCCTGGAGCCGTCGGGGTCGCCCAGCATGTCTCACGCCAGCGGACGGTTCCACAACAAAAAAGCGGGCATCCGGGCGGCGGTGATCCTGATCGGGCTGCTGCACAAGTCTCGCAGGGCAAAAGAGAAGGAGAAGGAGAAGGAGAAGGAGGAGAGCGAAGGGTGGGTTGACGTTCGTGTCGAAAAAACACCCCCCCCCCACCTCCTTTGAGTCAGGAAAACTTTATTGGGGTCCAACGCGCCACTTTTTACAACGGGTATTTTAGAAAAGCCCCCTCTTTATTAGCGTATGCTTGTTAGTGCGTGCCGTATCTGGGTCAGCGTGAACGAGACGGAGGGGAAACATACAGAGAGAGAGAGAGAGAGAGGGGACACAAGCAAACAAGAGGGGACAGAGAGGTCGACCGGGGCCAGAATGCGAAAGGCGGAGAGAGAACACGCACGTGAAGAGTTCTGAGAGTGCTGTCGGGGATCCACAAGGGAAAAAAAGGTGCAGGGTGAAGGTCCCCCGCACCTACTGTTCTTCTATGTGTGTGCGTGTGTGTGCGTGTGTGTGTGTGTGTGTGTGTGTGTGCGTGTGTGTGTGTGTGGCACTTGTTGATGCCGGAGCCCGCATTCATACGTGCAATTTAGCGGCGTGGGGGTTCAGCAGGTTAGCGGCAAAGTACAATGCAGACAAAGAACACATCCAGGAGGAGAGAGGCCGCTGAGTCTTTTTTCTGAAAAGCGGATTTATTCAGACGGCCTGTGTGAAAGAGTTACGGTCTGTTATGAAGGAGATGCGAATGCCCTGGGAAATGTGTCCAAAACACACCAGGCTGCACCTGTGTGTGTTTGTGTGTGTGTGTGTGTGTGTGTGTGTGTGTGCACCTGTGTGTGTCTAATGCTAGCCATGACAACAAGACCCGCTGGGAACATCCCACCTGGTAATGAATGACAGGGTCGGGGCCGGCGATGGAGGAGATGTCCGGCTGAGCAACAGCACAGGGAAGGGGGGAAATATAAGAAGCGTTTAAGGGGCTGTTCTGTTCATTTCAACACACATGCCGTGTGTGTGTGTGTGTGTGTGTGTGTGTGTGCGCATGCACTTTTCTACTATCTCCTAATAGCCTGGACAAAAATAAGCTGAATCGAAATAGGCCATAACCCCCCCTCTTCACAAATGCTGATATGTTTTACTTACCGTGTGTGTGTGTGTGTGTGTGTGTGTGTGTGTGTGTTTAATTTAGTTTCAGAAAGTGTTAAAATTACCCGTCAGCGAAGAAGCCGGATTAGCAGCCGTGCAAATGGGGGCGACTGCCCCCAGACGTGGCGGGGCCATCGCGGCTGCAGGGTTAGCGCTGGGTTAGCGGCCAGGTTGTATTTAAAGGATGTGGTTGGTTCGCAGCTCCGTGCGGAACACACAGCTGGCACGCACACACACCCACACACCCACACACACACACACACACACACACACACCCAGGAGGAACGAGTGGTGAGAGTTCAGCCGAGCGGCGCCAGCGGGGGCCCAATTAGGCCTGTTTTCACAGAGGGGCCCTCTGGTGGGTTGATCCGGTGGCACGTTTAGAATGCGTCAATACCATATTGCTGTTTATCTACGTTTGGTTTCAAATCACAGCTTTTGGAAAATTTAATTAAATTTATTTATTTATTTATTTTTAAAACTTTCCTTTTGCACGACTCCATGATTTTCCAAGCTTCAATTTCTCTCCTCTGTCCGCTGTGGTATCTCAGCGCTCTCTCCGCCGGTGAATACAGACACATTTACATTACATTACTATTATGGCTAAACGGCTTCTCATGAATACAGACGACACATAATGGCATTAGGAAAGGATGAACATGTTCTTTTTTCCCCCTCTTCTTCTCTGCTTACTCTATTCGTCTCCATGCCGATGGAGCCAAGGTGTATATTTCCCCTCCATTAAACACCGAACGACATGAGGACCGCTTGCTGGTGTCTGAACGTTCATATTAGCCCTCTCGCATTAACGTTTCCCATTTTATTTGCGGTTGCAGATTTGTTTGCATGCACCCTTCACTTGCTTTGCATGAGTCGCTTTCAGACGCCGATGCACAACAAGTGCCTGGGTTCTGCTAGCCATGTTTATATTACCGATGGTTTGCGGCGGCGGACATAGGTGGCTGAAGGAGGGTGAATTTGTGCGTATAAGGAGTGGATTTGTTTCATGTGCCAGTTGGATTGAAAAAATAAGAATTGCTAAAATTGCCAGCAGCATGGTTAGCGCTTTTGCTTCACGGCGAAAAGGTCCCTGGTTCGCTTTTTCAAAGGGGGCCTTTCGGTGTGGAGTTTGCATGCGTCTGCCTGGGTTTCCTCAAGGTTCTGTGGTTCTCCTCCCACAGTTTGAAAACATGCGTGACATTCACTGGAGACCTTGAATTGCCCAGACATGAATAAGAGGGTGAACGGTTGCATGAATCTGTATGACATGTGAACGGTTGTACGTCTCTATATGATGTTTGAATGACAGAGTGAACGGTTGCATGTCTCTATATGTGGCCCAGTGACTGACTAGCGACCGGTCCAAGGTGAACCCCTGAATCTCACCTATTGCCCACTGGCAGTTGGGATGGGCTCCAGCAGCCCCACAACCCTTTGTGCAGGTTAAGCACTATAGATAATGAATGGATAAATGGATTTATTCTCACGGCATGGGACTTCTTGCTTGGGACAAAGTCCGTAGAATCCAAGCTGTGAAACTGCGTTACTGATTTAAAGGTTCATACATGCTCACGTTCCGCACGTAATCGGGTGTGTCGGTACTTTACGTCGTCAAGCGCCGCCGCCCACGTACTTCCCACGCGTAGTTGTTCTGCAGAGCATCCACTAGAGGGCAGTGTAGAGTTCACTTCCAAGCTCAGCGGCGGTCCATGAAACAAATGCGGATGGAGAATTCTTCCTGGTCATACCTATGCTGTGTTGTCTTCTTCTTATCTGCTCCTTTTCACTTGTCGCATTTGAGCAACGCTGCCCCGCCCCCCACACTCCCCAGGACTTCCAGTGGTACTGCACCGTTTGCTGCGGAAGGCTCCATCCACATCCGTATTTAACATAAACGTGCGCTTCATCATTTAACAAACCGTGTGTTAAAGAGGACTTGGTGATCCTTATATCCCGAGTGTAGATCCGAAGCAGGTTTGGCAGTTTATTCCATCTCCTCGTGTGACGTTTTCAAAGAAAAGATGAGCTATTCAGCTTCCGCCATCTATAAGGCCGCAAACTGCCGTATAAAATGAGACATCCGGCTGCTGCGTCCCGATAAAAAAACCCTTTGTCGCTTCTCTGCTGGAGGCTTTACAGCAAAGGGTTGCTGAAAATGCAGTAACGGGATATAAGCCGGTAGCGTGGTTCAGAGTTTAATTCGAAATCATCTCTGCATTTAGGAGGAAGCGTATTACCCCGCAGTCTGTTTTCTCCTGGGTGTTATACAGGATTAGGGTTTCGCCTGTGAAAATGTTCGTGTTGATTAACAATTCAAGTGTTTCAAGGACTTTATGGACAAGGTGAAGCTCTCAAGAAGTCTCCCCTCGTCTGTTGAAATTGGGGTTTGATCAGACTTATAACTGCCAAGAATACAAAACCTGATCTTTTGTCCAACCGTTAGCTTTTGACCTGGTTTCCGGGAACATGTGTAGAATTGTTATTCCCAGAATCGGTTTGTGGACCACTCAGGTGAGATGGAAGCGCTCACAGAACAGCTCTATGTCTCTGTCTGAGGTTAGGAATGAGAGGGTGAATGGTTGTAGGTACCATCTGTACATATGGCCGATGATCAGGACGAACCCTGTGAAAAAAAACCCAGACTTTGACTGCAGGATAGGCTCTATTGATAATGAATGAATGAATGAATGAATGAATGAATGAATGAATGACTTTCAACTGAACTTTCTTTGCCCCCTTTTGCACTGCAAAGTCCCAGCTTGCTCTCATGCATTTGCACTTGACGCAAAATGTCCTTCGAAATTTCATATTTCGTTCTGTTATTTGGCACTCCATTGCACGGGCTGTCCGGTGTTCACCCGGCAACCACGCCTATTTGCCGAACCCCGAGTTCCATTTTATTCTGCAGGCTGTCCGAAGCCTCAAACAGGCTGTTTGATTTCCTTTCACCGCCAGGGAGCTCATGAGGTGCGGGTTTGATCCACGGCTTAGCAGAGGAACGGGGTGGTCCGGTGAAGCGGAGGCTTTTTGAACACCTGATGAGGTGGAAACGTCTAGTTCACCGCCGTGTGAGGACTGAACACAAACAGCTCTTAAAGCTTTTGACATGAGAAAAGCTGGATTCGGAAAGCGGCGTGTAACCTCTCGTTTTCTGCCTCCCTCCCTCCCCCTTCTGTGAGGGTTTCGGTGATGGGAGCGTGCTGTGAGCTCGGGCAGGATGCAAGGTCAAGCTCTTTTTCTCATTTCTGTTCCATTAGCTGGTGACTTGCATCTCCCGCCCGGTCCACGTTAGCAAAACAGACACATCAGCACGTTCAAACCGGCTCGTCTGATTCCCTTCCCCTCGTCATCTCCGCGATGCCCCGCGACCGACCCGCAGCCGCCCGATCTCGCACTACGTATAACCTCATAAGCGTCGATTCCCCCTTTCATTGATGACCGCTGCACTCCCCGGGGCTTTCTGTCTACCGCCTCTCCCCCGCCTTCCAGTCCCGACGCATGCCAAAGGAAGGGCCGGAAGCTTCCACAGCAGAGCATACCGCAAAATAGCAATTAAGTTTTGACTTGTGACGACGAGCGTTCTTTTTTTCCGAGCGCCGGTCGGCGTGGGGTCAAGCAAAATGCATCCGGACAGGTGTTTAGCCCTCGGCTGTTTTTAAAAAAACAACTCTGTGAGTGAGATGAAATGAGGTAGAACAGGCCACTTCACGACGGTGAGTTGGTCTGCAAAATCCCCCGTCTGCGTCTTTATCTCCCATCGGATTTAAACAATTTGATTGGAAGGTTGCGAGTTGGTTTTTAGCCGTTGTCTCCTCGGGCGTAAATGGCGACCGGTGCGTGGAATATTAAGTAACAGCGATCCGGCGTCTGGCTTCATCAGCTCAGCGCACGGCGGGGGGGTCCTCGGTGCCAGATGCGAAGGCCAGAAGGAGCAGGAGGTGGAACGTGACCCAGACGCTTGACCGCCGTGCTGTGTTTGATTTTGGGAGGGCAGCTGTGGCTCCGTCGGTGGCGCAAGGCGTCCTACCGATCAGGTTGGCGGTTCAATTCCCTGCTCTTTTTGCCTGCATGTTGTAAATGCGGGCAAAAACAATGTAAAAATGGGTCAACACTATCTTGTGTAAATCGCTCCATCAGTGGAGACCATTTAGCATTTGTTGATGGCCAAAGTTCCAAGTACCTTTTTCGATCCATTGGTTTGCAACGCAGTGATTGTGCTTCATCAGTGTCTCTTGTATAAATGTAGCTTCTTCGGCAGCGTCACACACATACTTTTCGAGTCCCTGGGAGGGAGCCCCCCGCTGTCTTGATTGGCAGTAACTCAGACGTGGCATACGGGAGGCGGTGGTTTGAAAAAAAACCAATTTGACGTTTTTTTCCAGCCAACGCACGCCGGATAATTTCTGGTTTGTGAGAAACGGGCTTCCGAGAGTCCTTGATGTTCAGCCGCGGAGGCGCTCCCGTTACGGAGCGGAGCCGCGGCAAACCGGCCGGACACAAATCGAGCGCTGCTTCCATTTAACAAGCATGATAATCGCTACATCGTAAACGGGATTGTGCAATTTATGGAGGAGTTACGATCATCCGCGGTTCGCTACAGCTGGGAACCCGGCCGGAGTGGGTGGAGGGCGGAACAATTGACAGAATCAATCATCCCGAGTCCCGGCCCAAGTTAAAGGTGCTTCGTCATCTGGTCCGAAGACTGTCAGCCTGGCAGACGTCAAGAGGAGGCACAGTCCGCCCGTCTTGCAGTATTCTTCTATTGAAATAGGATGATACGCCAACAAACAAACCAGCTGATGTTTGTTCCTATGGCAGACATTTCTTCCACAGTCTTACCAATCATTCCGGCTGGCGTCCTTCTCCAGAACGCAACCATGGATTTATTCCCGTGATTGACCGTAGTCATGACAGCCAAAAAGGGTCATGACCCTTCACGGGAGGATTCAGAGGATAAATTGTCCTGGCGTCTGTTCCGTGTCACACACACAGGAGGGATCCATTCTCGTGTCTTATCTATAATAATAGCCGTTTAGCGGCAAACAGGCTCTTGCCCCATAGGAGCCGATTCACGAGCCCCTGCTCGTCCTGTTTTCTCTCAGCATTACACTGTTTCCAGCAAATGCCGTCCCTCCTATTAATACTTAACCCCCCCCCTCCCTGATGGATGAAAGTAGGCCGCCGGCTTTAAACATACCCAAATTATCTCTTTTATTCTGTTATGTTATGCTCCCCTGTAAATAGCATTTCAAAAAAAAAAAAAGAGAGGCTAATAGCATTAGCGGCGCCTTTCTCATCCACTTTACACAATGGCTCTGTGTTTGCAGTTGCGTCTTCCGTCCCGCTCTACAGGACGAATTATTTTTTACTCGCTGACTAGACTGTGTTTCCATTTCTCAATCTCCCTGTTTTTCCCCTGTCGGCAACTCGACCGCATCCTCCTCCGAACTTCGCCGTCTGGCGATCGTGAAAGGAGCAGTAAAAGCCATTCACCTCATCTAGTGCAGTCGAACTCTCTCAGTTTGTTTTTTTGTTTTTACAAATATGTGTGTGCTTTTGTTAATGACAGCTTTGCCTTGGTGTGTAACGGATGACATGGTATTTTCTCTAACAAGTGTCCAGAGACCCACTCGAGGCAGCCCTATTTACCCGGCTCTTCACCGGGGATTGAGAGCTCTATTTTTAGTCTGCACAGATTCATTTATTCCCTCACTTCATACCTCACTCTTTCAGCTATCCGTGTGACATCTACTCATTCTGTGCCTCTCTGCCCCCCCCCTCCCCCCCCCACCGTCTCCGTATCTCCCGGCTTTTCTTCATGATCTTTCTTCTCCGGCGTAGTTATCGGCTCGTCTGAAGTGGCGTTTTTTTTTTTCTTTTTTTTTTTCTTTTAAAGCGAGAAACATTTAGTGTCATCAGACTGGTGCCAAATTGTTTTCCTTTACCTTGTGTGAAGGGACGGCGGGCAGGAGGGGGGGAGATTGTGCAAAGATAAAGTAGAAGTGTCTTCCTTGAAAAGGAATACGATGAAATCAAACTCATGGCGTTTTAAGTGAAGCAAAATGGTTTGGCCGGGCGACCGTATTTTCCCCTGCATCGTCGTAGTGTTGAAGATCACGCAGGATATATTTATGTTGAGTAATAACTTGACTTTTGAGTTTGTTCGGCGATCGAGCTCAAAATGAATCGAAATGCTATCAATCCGCTTTTCTGCCTTGTTTTGAAATCACAGAATGCACCTCATTAATCGCAGATGATGTCTATAAAATATAATCATACACAATAAAACAGAATATGAATAAATGAATTGGTTTTATTAGGTGTATTTACTCGGAAGATGGTGACAAGGTTGGGGGAGTTTTTTTCATTTTGTGCTCTCTCGCTTAACTTAATCGCTATACACTTAATGCTACAATGTGTTGCTAAATGTAACTTGCCCACTTTGCTACACTTTTTCGCTAAACTTAATGTAGGTTTCAAAACGATCAAATCCTCCCCGACCGGCTTTGAATGACTCTTCCAATGCCTCGTCCGTTGACGTTCCCGCCGTCTGCTGCACCGAATCCCCAGAAATGTCTCCTGCCTTCTCGCTGATGACGCTCTCTTTTACGGTATCTCACCGACAACATCTTCATCTCTTCAGGAAAGTACCACTCATGTTTATCCATGATTTCCGCTGAGCTAGCTAGCGTCGGGCGGTGTGTCTGGCTTTTTTTAAAACGTCACTTCACAGAGAATGGCAGCCATGTTGGTGTCAGACGCTCGTCATCTCGCTCCTAACTCAAATCACGGCTAATATCACAAAATAATCGACTGAGCTATGGCTTATGTCTTGGAGAATTCGTAAGTTGATGAACTCGTAAGTCAAGTTTTCACTGCGTATATATCTCATCCTTCCAGTTTGTTGTGGGCTTCATATCTTCACCACCTGGACTACCTCAACTGACTTTTCCAGAGAAATGTCTGTGGAGGTTCTAGGTCATCCAGGTCATGGTGAATTCTTGTCGAATTCTTTTTGTCGTGGCAACTGGTCTTGAATTTATTCACTTGAAGACGTTTCACCCCTCATCTGAAAGGCTCCTTCAGTTCTAATGGCCTGTGGGGAGTTTCCGAATATATTCGTATTCTGGCCAGAGAAGACAGATGGTTCAAGACAGGCGTCAAAGAACCCGTCTTTGTCAAAACAGAAAAAACATCTCTGAACACGGGAGGGGGCCTCAGACACAACCTTTCACAAACCTATAACGCCTTACAGGGATCGATACCAAGACGGATTTGCACACACAGACCAGGCCTGTCTGCACCCTCGAAACTACCAGGGAAGATTCACCACCAGAAGCAGCACCCGCTAACTTCCACTTTCATGAGCCTCAGTCCATGTGGTCCAACCGCTTTCACTCTTTTGTCTGGCTTTACCTTTTCATATTCCAATCCGGGGAATCCCCAAAAGTCGCTCCCAAGTCCCCAACAAACGACACTCCCATTAGCATAACAACCCCCTTCCACCTAGTTTCTGCTGATCAACTCTTCCATTTATATAACAAGTCACCATAACCTAGAACCGCCCCAAACCCCACAGGTCATTAGAACTGAAGAAGCCTCTCGAATGAGGAGGTGAAGAAATCTTCAAGTGAAGAAATTCAAGTCCAGTTACCACGACAAGAAGATTTCAATTTCCAGAGAACGTTACAAAAGAAGGGCAACCCCTCTCGGGTACCCAAAGGGACAATGTATTCTCAACCAGTAGCTCAAAGCAGGCCAGATACTGATTAAGTCCTGAATGTAGTCCCATGAATGCCCCACAAATTTCGTCCTTGGAGACATCCAGCTTCTTTATTGGAAGCCAAGCCTGTGGAGTTGGAGGTGAGGCCGGCTAGATCTGCTTTGTACAGCCACACCTCCCTGCCACGGAGATGACGTCCCGAGTCCCAAGAACGAATCTGCTACCCCTGGGGGCTGCACGCCGAGATCTCCGCCTCCACCTGCCGGCCATATGGCACCGTATCCAACCCCGATGACTCTTGCCCCCGCAGGTGGTGAGCCCACAGAACATCACGGTCCCGTGAAAAATAGCAGCAGAATGCCCCCACCATCACCTGTCGGCCTCTTTTCCATGTCATTTCTCTTTACCGGCAGCGCTTACTTGGAGTGTCGGGGTTGTTCTTCCAGTATTTGCAAGAGCAGCAGGCTCGCTCTAACCACGTTGCGATTCATTCGGTGCTGCAGGAACACCCAACAAAATGGGATTAAATTTATGAAATAGAGCCACAGACGAAGGAGCAGGCATGATTCGGCCGAACGAACTGCAAATGCCTTACAAATCTGGCCACTTCGTGTTACTTGCAGTATTTACTTCGGTGTTTTGATACAGCAATCTGTACCACATCTAGTATCCCGGTGAAAAAAAAAAAGTTTCATCTGTGCAAGAAAATAAATTTACTGCTGTACCTGTAGATATTTGATATAGTACAGTTAAATGTGACCGTGTACTCTTAAGGGTATCCACTGAAGTCAAAGTAATTGAAAAATAATTAACCTGTGGTCTCCGGGAGGACCAGAATGACACACACACACACGCACTCAGAGTTTCCTCTGCTGGCAGTGTGAGTGTCAGACGTGCTGCAGGGAGTGGGTGAAAATGACACTGGTGTCGGTTCGGTCTAATGCCTGGATTCGTTACATAAGTCAATGAGAGAGAAACAGAGAGGACAAGGGAGGGTGTAAGGAGTGGCAGAAAGGGGGGTGAGGGCTGGACAAGTGATGAAAAATAGAAAAGTAAAAGGGTTGAGAACTGGAAAAGATGAGTGAATCGATGGGATGGCTTCAACCCCAGACACCAACAGGTGTGGGGTATTTTTATCGACTGAAAAGTTGCCAGGCGCTATTGAAATATGTGGTATGAAAATAATGAATTAAGAAAAAAAGAAAAAACATTGTCCATGTTTTGTTTCTAAGGCGACCGCGTATCAACCAATCAAAGTCTTTGTTTGTTTTTGCATCGCCAGGGCCTCGATGTGCTCGTATAATTGCGTGTAGGAAAACTAATAAAAACAGGGGGAAAATATAATTGCAGGAAGAACAAAAGAAATGTTTTGCTGATAATAATCAGCAGGTGCATTTTTGACATCAAAATACATAAATATTCAAACGTGAGCCGCCGCGCCATGGCCCAGACTTGTTAGCATGGTTCCTGTTTTCCACTGAAAGACCCCGTGGAACTGGTGGCTTGTTTGCCAAGCTTGATTCAGATTTGGTTTCCAAACAAAGTGATGACCCAGGTTTGGTCTCAAAGGACTTTTCAGCAATCTTCAGACGGAAAGGAAGGCAGGGTTTTTTTTTCCCGTGTTGTGAACAGCGAGGGAAAACTGATGACCTTGTCTTGGGGGGGCATTGTCAGGCGGTCGGGGGAAATCTTGATGAACCCTTCGGCCCAGCTGCCGAGCCTCCATGTGGATCGGGTGGAGCTCGATGAAAGCTTTCCGAAACATGTGAAATGTTAATAATGTGGCGCGGAGTATCCAGACAATTCAGGGCACCTCCTGCCGGAGTCTTCTCAGGCATGTCCAGCTGGCCAACCCCGAGTTTGCGGGGATTGTATATCTCATTCGGACGGTTGGATGGATGGATGGAGTTTTCAATTTCAATAACACTAAAACCAACCCCTCTTCAATTCTCACGCTCCGTGTCTTCTCCTCCCATCAATAATGAGCGTTTCAGAATTTCTGGCTGCACGGTCTCATCCCCCGTGTCGGCTGTCAAATTTGTTTCTATTAATATCCCATGAAAAGAGAGGGCGAGGTCTGACACTCCCGCCCCCCCCCCCCCAAAAAAAAAATGGCGATGAAGAGCACAGATGCCTTCTGATTAATGCCCTCCTGTCCCCTCTGCATGTCGGCCCATGCCTACGCTCTCTGGATGGACAGCTGAACGACTTGGAAAGTAACCTAAGAACCAGAGTAGCAAGTAGATTTTGAAATGGTATACTCAGAGATAGATAGATAGATGGATAGATCATGCAGGAGAAGTCAAACAGCGATTGTTGTTGACAATATGACATGAGTGCAGAGTGCAATGTCTGTTTAAATGATAAGGTGATGATCCTCGTGAGTAATGGGGTCAGGGAGGGAGTCCAAAGATGAGTTGATTAGATTATTACAATGATAAATAAGGTCGCGATCGGATGATGTAATTTTTGGTGCACAACAATGAATGTGGCTTGTGGGAAGAAGCTGTCTGGTTGTGTACCTCATTCCATAGGGGAGGAGACCAGGTCGTGTCCTGGGTGTGACGGTACAGCAATGATTGTTTACTGCCCGATTCTTGACTCTGGACTCGAGGTCCTGAGTAGAGGGCAGTTTGGCATCTATGATTCTCTCCGAAGTCCTGATTGTCATTTCCAATCTGTTCGTTTCCTGTTTGGTGGGCGAACCAAACCGGGCGATCATGGAGGTGCAAAGACCACACTGGATGACCGCAGAGTAACTCTGAATCAGCAGCTCCCGAGGGCAGGTTGAACATGTACCGGTGCAGAAAGTACATCCTCTGTTGGGCAAGGACACAAGTACAGTGGCGTAGTCATTAGCTGCTTTCGGACTGAACACAGTTCTAAGAACTGCTCTCCTCTGCATTGGCACAGGCTGTAAGGGACACTGGGAGGGGCCGGTGTGACGCAAGCGTCTGCATGCCTTCAAAAAACAAAGAGGCAGAGGACACGGACAACATGGAGAGTGAAGCTGCCACTGCATTCATGTCCTGAATGGCTGGAATAATAAACATGAACCATCAGATGGGTTGAAGTGTGCTTCTCTGTTGACTAACTTCTTTCGACCTAAATGTTCATGTCTCAATAAGGGGTCCTGGAATCCCCTCTGTGGCGTCGCAGGCCGTAAGAGCTCTGACCTCTCGAGTCATTTTCTTCCTGCTCCTATTCATTATCATTGCAAGTCGCAAGAAATTCGCGACAGTGACGACAAGTTTTTTAAAGTGGCACTCTTCAGTCTGCAAGCAGTATCTCGTAGTTTGCAAGGTTCCACCAATGACATAACAAATGTATGTATGTAATATGAGTTCCTATGGAGCCGTAAAAAGACCGTGCCTTGGAGTAGGACCTAAAAGGGTTCGAGGAACTGAGGTCCATGATCCCTGGTTCCTGTGCTGTTCGAATGCACTGCCTAGTTCCAGAGAAGGTTCTAGGAACTGAAAAAGGGATTATTGTACCGTAATTTCCGGACAATTGAGCGCACAGTATTGCTATCTTCGTCTTCTTCCTGCGCAGTAAAACCATGATAGTCCTCTTCTTCAGTGTCGGATTTGCAGACTGAGAATTACTTCGTCACACACTTCCTCAGTCTCTCTCTCTGAAGCTCGTTTGCCCCAAAGAATCCATAGACTAGCTGCATCATTGTGTGTGAAAAAAGTAGCGATTTATAGTCCTGAAATTACAGTAGTTGCTTCTTACATTCATCGGAGATACGAAATATAACAGGCGATCTTTGGTTGCTAGTTTGCTAAACATAGCTAACATCATGCTAGCAGCGGTGTCGGACGTTTGCCGCTTCAAGACGTCCGCCTCTCATCCATGACAGTTGGCTTTTTCCTTTCAAGACAGAGGAGCAGAATCAGTTGGGTATAAAAGCAGACTGATGTGACTTACTTATGTGAGCAAAGGTGGATGTCCGATTGCGTTCCCCGCCCTCAAACTACCCCCCCCCAGTGGCCCCAATGGGGCCGTGGCTGTGATGTCGACGGATCATAAAACATTGTTATATTTAAAGAGAGATTTGTTTTTCGCAAATAGCCGTACTTCCAGGAACTGCTAATAAAAAACAACTTTGGGAACGTTGGATCGAAACGTCACATTGGCGACAACTGATGCGCGGGAAGTTTTCACAGGGCTCACATTCAAGGATTAATTTTGCAATTAGCCGAATAAAACTTTGGTTTGAACGTGAGGAAAACACACTCCCCTGAGGTTTAGTGATGGATTCTTCTGTGGCCGGACCAGCAGGGAGAGGTTGATTAAAAGCTGCACAGAGAGGCCGTCTGATGTCTTCGTAAATTACGCTCAGTGTTTTGCCCCCCGGCGGAGGCCAGTCGTGCTGCCCGGTGACGTATGCAGTCGCCCGGGCTGCCAAGAGGGAAACACTGCTGGTAGATCCTCTAAAGGGGCGTATTGTTGTAGCTTCACTCTCTTCAGTGTCTTTCTGAACAACCACCAAAAACATGTATGTTAGGAACCCAACAGTAACGTCTGAAAGAATGCCTTTTAAATATTCTCTATTTATGGAATTGTTTGTCTATTCGGTGCTTGTGAGCCTCGAAATGGCGAAAGGATTAACTTGCAGCTGCTAAGGTATGATTTTTTTTTCGATCCTCTATTGATCCCAGATGGGACATAAGGCTGAGATGGTGCTCCTCCGCCTCTCCCGGTTATCTGCCATCACTTGAGCCGTGGCTGTGAATAACCAGCATCCTTCAGCTCTGAAGTGTCAATCTAATGCTATGTTGTTCTTGGACGTCCAGGTCCTCCCTTGTGGTTTCCAAAGGAGAGCTATTCATGTGATGCCTTGGAGGCTTTATTTTGGATACATGACCTGGCCACTTGAGTCTTCTTCTCTTAATCTTTTGGATAACGTTTCATTTGTATACCGCCTCCTATGTGATTTTGTTTGGTTAAAAAGATCTGGCAGATACTTCTCAGGCCGCAAGTCTCTGAATGTCTCTAACAGCAACACTCCAACCAGTGACGTGTAGTGAGGTTCATGGCTGTTGAAGCACCGACTTCATCACAATCAGAATAAGTGGCTCTTTGCAGCCGTTTTATGATCGCTCAGCATAAGAAACTAGTGACACACATACAGTTGTTGACAAAAAAAGTTGTACATTGGAAATGCAGTTCATATAGCAAAAGTGTTTAAACATTTTAATAGTGGGATACAGAAAGACAGCAATACAGTCTGTGCAGAGGATTCTAGCAGTCAGTGGTCATTGAGCAATCTACGTTGAGGCTCAACAGTCACCGCACGTCTCTTCTCAGTATTTAAACCAAAAATGTGAAAATCCAGTGATTTTGAATAAAAAAACAATGTAAAACTGGTGAAGTTAAATGAAAAATACTGACAAATAGAACCATTTAATTCTTTTTTTATTCGTTTTACAATTTTTGTCTTTCCAAGATTGGCAAGTGAGGCACGGCCTCTCCTGCCTCCCCTGACTGCACCTCACTGACTCCAGCGTTCAGACCTGTACAGCAACACTGTCATGACATTGCTGTTTTTTGATCTTCACTTTAGTTCTTTGGAGTGCCAAATATCCTGACACTTGGAAAAGGTGCCCTGGGCTTTGGACGGTCTGTTCCAACGTATTTGCTGGTACTCTTGTTTTTGCTCGTAGAGCTCACCAGGAAAAAAAAGTCATCCACTTCCTCATGCCTTTGATTGCTGACCGTGATCTGTGCTGGTTTTCGAAAGGTTAACAAGCACGACGTTAGTCTCGGTGGAATTGATGTGAAGGCCAGTTTGCTTGGCACATCTGTCCTTGTCCTGTAGGACACGTTGGTTTTGGGCCCCCAGGGCTAAATCGTCCACGGAATCAAGATCTTCTAGTTGTGTCATAAATTACGAATGCATGCATGAAATGCTGGACCGTCTCAGTTGTCGTACCTGTAGCATCACACTCTTTTCTGGACTCATCAGGTCTTCATACGCGGTTAATGCTCAATACCCGAAAGCAGGACATCTCATATTCCCAGCCCCGCGTGCATCTTTCCCCATTTCTCTGTGTCCTGTAATGATCGTATTAACCGAGTTAGAGGAACCACCGGTTGTGTAATTGGTTAATCGGCATGACGATCGGCCTCCTTATCAAGTTTCATGGCAGATATAAAGCTCTTCTGCAAATAGACGAGGGTCTGTAAGCCTCCCGGCGGCTTCCCCACGGCCGATTCACCCTCTCCTCGCTCCTCCTTTCAACCGCCCATGTCTCAGTTTCGTCTTTTCTGAACCCTCAACCTCGTCGGACTCGTCCTCCTGGCTTCCGACTTCAGTCCGTGGAACGTGGAGGCCCTCGCCGAGGTTCTGCCACACCGAGACCATGCTCAACAAATGTGCCACCCTCTGTCCTAATTTAATCACAGGGGCGTAATCAGTGCACGTAATGACTGAGACATATTACTATCCCTTCCTGCAACACACACACACACACACACACACTCAGCCGGCATTATTAGATGATTGCAGCTGTGATTGCTGTAGAATCAACCATTAGCACCATCCGTATGCAACCGGATCTTACATTATGTGCTGCTGTTGTGCAAGAATATCTTGCACCAGCTTTGATTCACATGTTGAGCGCGACCAGAGGGGCCGACCTCCGTTCTCGAGGTTGCTCGATGCTCCAGGTGAGAAGGCGTTCCTTGTTGTGGAAGAGTCTTTCAGAGGCGACTCCCTGGATGCCAGGAAAGACGCGGCGCATTCCCAGCATCCAGTGATTACCGCATTTTGAAATAAATGCCTTTTCCTGCTCGGGGCGGGGGGGGGGTCCGTTCCTCCGAGTCAACATCGAAAGCAAAGGTTGCACATACAGTCTCTGTTTGTGTTTGTGGATGACGGCAGCACATGTAGCAAATAGGAAGATCATTTTCACAGTTGAATTTGACTCAAAGATCCCATCTTACATGTACTGGAGAGTATTTCAAAATACCCTGATCATGCTGTATAGACTGTTTTGATATATTTTATTATTACCGTGCACTCTGCAGGGCTTAGCTGAGGACGTCATCTGTAACCTTGAGAACAGCCGCATTTCGATGGGCTTTAAAATGCAATGTAATCTGACAAAAAGCGACGCTGAGCTGCTCTTTCACATCCGGCAGGAAAACTAAGTCCGGCAAAAGACGGCGAGCCACCGAAGTTCAGGACCTCCTACTCCCGAGTGTTTACTGCCCGTTCCATCAATGCGGGCTGTTTTCAACTTGAGGCTAGTTTGAACTGATTATCTGGTCGAATGATCCCGGAGAGAAATGGGTTTAAAGAGATTATCTTCACGTCGTGGACTGGATTAGAGCCTCGAGAGGGAAAGCACACCCGTGATGGAATAGCTAGCAGAGCTCCGCGATGTAGCAAACAGAACCCCGCAGTTCGAATCCACGATTCCAACCCCCCCGAGGAAGCGCTTGAAAATCCAAAAAACGAAGGAACCCGGTCCTTTAATCCCGCAGGATTCTGACGCTTTGCCTCCACAGGGGTGGGAATCACGGGTGTTGCGTGTTCCAGAACATGAAGCCGACGCATGATTTTTACCTGGGCTGGATTGGGGTCAGTCGTAGGCCATGTGGAACGGAAGCGCGGCTCCGTCTGATATTTGGTGCCGACTGACTCACGCTGAGTCATTCAGCACCAAATATGGGTCTAAAGGGAACTGCAGCACACTCAGTGCCGCACGAGTGAATGATTCTACTGATACAGGATGAAAAGATGAAAAGGGAAGGTCATCTCCTCGTCGAACGGAGGATGAAAGGTGTTTTTCTTCGAATCATCCTGCACCCCGGCATCTTTCCCCCTGACTTTCTCCGCGACTTGATCTTCCCAAATAGTTTTTTCCGCCCCACCCCTCCCTCTCTGAGCGGCGGCCGTGACGTCGCTGCTGTTTCATCACCGCAGAGACCGTCCGAACGGCAAGGACGACGGGCCCCTGTCTTTTCCTCCCCTTAGTCAGGGACACAAACAGCATCTGTATCCAGGTGAGAGTCAGGGAGTGCACCCCGAGTTATTACGGTCTGCGTGTTTCGTGCATGCCGGTGATGGAGAACACGCATCGTCCTGAGTTCACTCCGTGCTTTGATGCATGAGTTGTTTTTTTCTTCCATCATGCTGCACCCTTGACCACCGTGAGCCAGCAATACTGCAGTGATGCAGACATGCGGTGGTGCATCGTGTGAGTGTTTCAGCTTGACAAAGAACCCCTGGCCATCTGTTGACCAAGGGATGAAAGCGGGTGTGATCTGAAGAGGCTGTAAGGACTATGACTTAACATTTTTGGGGGGCAATGCACCTTACCCCCCCCCATATGCCCTACAACTTTTAGTACCTGCAGTCTCCCGTGTTTACACTTTCGTATTTTGGCAGCATCCTTTTTTTAAGCTTCCGAAAACAAGCAGGAGGTTGAGCTACAAGGACAATGTTCATTTCCAAAATACAGACTCCAGCTCTAAATCGCCTCCCATTATGGGACAGGCACATGCAAACAGGACATATAAAGGGAGGAAACAGTTGTCTTTTGCCGGTGCAAAAAACCTAGGACGGATCCCCGGCCTTCTGCCTCGACCAGTTGGGTTGTAAAGACGTATGAGGGTTGAAAGGGCCAGGAACAAATGATCTCATATTAATAACAATGGCGCTAACAGCTAAATGCTAATAGCTGAGATGTTACAATGATCACTTTAATATTCATAAGAAAAATAATGGTCGCTGCATTTATGTATATGCTTATGTATGTATGTGTTTATTTGTGCATGTATGTGTATATGTATGTATGAATGTGTGTGTATGTATGAGTGTGTGTGTATGTATATATGAATGTGTATGTATGTATGTATGTATATATACCACTTTTATAAAGCCTTATACGTCCACAAAAACACTAAAAAATAGCAACTGCTACTTTTTCTAAATCTCTAAGGTGAAGTGGTCATGAAAATGTGTGCGGTGGAAATGTCTTGGAAATGAATCCGTGTTTTGTTGTTTTTCGATTTATTAAAATTTCCCCCTCCGGTCAAATCTGTTTCCTTTTACAATCACAACTAATGGATTCGGTGGTGTGAAACAAAAGCATCCTGCAAGTCGTTTTGGGGTAACTGTTGAATTGTCGACAACTAGAGTTCACAAAGTTCCGATTCAAGCAAAGAGATGAGAGTTTCTGGGTATTTTTTAAGGAAATAAATGAATGGAAGAGAATTTTATATCCCCAGAAAAAAGCTCCTTTTGTGTCGGACGGTTCAAATTGGTGGAGTGTCGTGCACCGTCGTCACCTCGGAATAACTCGGCGGGCGCCGGGGTCAAGAGATTGTGTGACACCTGGTAGTATTGACGCACACTCATGCCTCCACCTGAGCGCGAAGTATGGTGAGGCTCTAGGAACAAGGGTACTTTTGAAATCATCTGGAGAGCCCCTCGGGCTCCTGGGAGCACAGTGGAACTCCGCAGCGATCCTTCCGATTCTCTGGTTGCACACTTTCCCTGGACATTTTGCTTGTAATCAGAATGCATAGATACATTAAAATGTTAAAGAAATTCATATCGGACCAAACAAACTGATACAATATTGGCGGAATACTGCTGATACTGCATTTCAAATCGAGTTCCGAAGTGAACGCCATATGTTGCTTTTATAACCTGTGTTCTGTTGGATGTCACTTAACGCTTCCCTTTAGCTCTTCTTCTTCTCGCCCGGTTTCACTCACTGGTTCACTACGTTAGGTGGTTTCACAGTTTCTCACTTGGCCTTCCATGTATCACTACTGGGAGTTTGTTCCAAGTGGTGTTTTTTAATGAGATGCAGAAATGCTTCGAGATGTGACTCGAAGCCCACAGGCCAGTGAACGAAGTGGAAATAAGACGTGCATTTCAGTAAAAGTTCACACATTCATTATCTGTACCGCTTGTACTGCACTCAGGGAAGGGGGGAGGCTATCCCAGCTGTGGTTGGGCAAGAGGCGGGGTTCATCCTGGGCCGCTCGCCAGTCGATCACAGGGCCACATATATAGACATGCAACCGTTCACTCACTCATTCACACGTCGTATAGACATACAACTATTGCCCCCTTATTCCTATCTCCCAGAGACATACAAGACATACAAGTATTGCCCCTCTCTCTCACATGCATATAGAGATACACTCACATACACGTCTGGGTAATTTATTGTCACCTGCGTCTTTTTGGACCAATGGAGGAGACCCTGAGGAGACCTATGCAAACTCGAACCAGGGACTTCCTTGTTAAGAGGCAGAAGTGCTGATCATGCTGCCTTTAGGTACATTAGAACCTAAAACGCTAAATTCATGCATTTTATTGAAGAACACCGGACAAATTCAATATTCGGTTTTCCAAAACTCAGTGTCCCATGACGTGAAACCATGAAATCCCCAAGGAGCTTCACCGGGACATGAAGGCAGTGTGCAAAGTGAACACATGACTGTTTGTGCCGCCCCCCCCCCCCAACAGACCAGATCATCGGCTAACTTGGAACATCTCTCCTCCTTCCTGCAGGAAACAAGAGCTGCTGACCATCTCCAATGTCCCTCTGGGAGAATGTCCCCCATCGCCACCCCGCACCGCACCTCCCAGCATGAAGGTAGGACAAGAACACCGTCTGTACTCTCTCAGACACACACATTTTAGAATACGCCGGCTAGCCTGTTGATGTTATTTTTTGCCCTTTTGAACCCGTAGGATTATTAGAAAATGTATTGATTGTGATTAACCTCGTTGAGAAAGCGCTTTAAGTGATTGCAGAATGTCGGCAGGAGCCTTGCCGCAGAGGAAAGGTCACGACTTGGTATTTCCACGTAACATTACTCAAAGCAAAGTCAAGCTTCTGACTGACATTTCACCGGTAATGAAGAATCAACGGCTCTATTTTAGTTCGTCGGTACACTTTGGCTGCGCGTGTCCCGGCAACACACTGTCAGATTCCATCAGATCATAAAAATAAAGATAAGATAATCCTTTATTAGTGCCGGGACAGGACGTTGCGTCGCCGAAGCCGTGACTCAGCAAAGTGTAAATTAGCAAAACGAATCTGGATCGCGTCCATCGGCCAGCGGGGGAAGAAAAGGGGGGGAGTAACGTTTCTCAGATGCTGTCACGTTGATTCATGTGCTGGGGGATTTATTGCGGCCGTCGCAGATTTATCGAAGATGGTGAGGTGCAACATATTTGAAAAAAATAATCGCTGGCTTGGGCTCTGGGGCCAGGAAGCAAAAGGGGCATGTATGGTTCGAACTACTTGATATAGAGGACTCGCGACTTTCCGCGGTGTGTCACCTTGAAGCAAGCCTTCGTTATTGAATTCTGGACGGGCGACTTAGAGGGAGATAAGCGAGGGAGGGATGGAAGAATAAGACATCCTCGTATGAGACGGAAGGGCTAATCTCCTGGAAGTACTGTATGTGTCTGTCCATGGGTTTGGTGGGTGGGTGGGAAAAAAAGCAGCTTTCGTATCAAGAAATGTAATTCCAGTGGGGATATGTTTCAGTTCTTCCAGCAGATATCTGGGTGTTTGAAGGAGAGGAGGAAGGCGCCTCCTGCACTGCTTTACCGAGTGAAGAACCCCCCGCCGTTAGCAAACTCCGGACATATTTTGGCCAAAATGCAGATGTTCCTCTGCGAGCGCTGGAAACTCTTCTGTAGGGCCAGAAGTGCTTGGACCTCCTCATCGGTCCATTTCTCAACAGTCCTGTCCATTTTGGTGCTAGAAAACAGCTGGGCTTTGACCGTAATACATTTTTTTAAATGGCGCTCTGCGGTCCGCAAGAAGTATCTGGTAATGGGCGTGGCTTATGAGTTGCACCAATCACCAAGCACCGACGACACATGAGTTCCAGAGTTGGAACTAAAATGCTTCTAGGAGCTGATGTCCCAAGTTCCTGGTGTCTATGCTGCCTCAATGCAGCGAACGGCTCACCAAAGATTCTGGGAACTGTTAAAAGTTCCAATAGTATAAAAATAAACTGTTGAATTGGTCGATGTGATACAGTGAGGAAGATGGATTTACTGCGTGTCCAGGAGACCTGGTGGAAAGTTAGCAAGGCCAGACGCTTTAAGAGCAGGATTTAAGGTTTTTTTTTGTTATCATGGAGGAGCGGCATATGTCAGATGTTCTGGAGACTGAGATGGTTTGGAGATGTCCACAAGATCTGGGTGGAAGGATGAGGTTGACGCGAGGATTTTGGATAGCTGCAAGTTCTTCCCTTACTTTTGGAATCATGGCCGCCTGAGTGACATTTAGATGTCTGTTTCAGATTTAGTGAACTGAAAGCGAGGATCCTGCAGGGGCAGCAGAAGTTGGCCCGTGTTTCAGAAAGGCTTATATATCCAAGAAACAGAAGCTTCCGGTTGGACGCGGTCATTGGCTCTAAATAAAGGTCTTCTGGGTGGACATGCCAGAGGTGCAGGAACAGGGGATTTCATGCAGCCGGTACGTGCACGGTGGCTCAATACTGGGCGCCGAGGATCTGCAGCTGCTCAGAATTCCTCGTTGGGATTCCATATGCGGACACGTCTTTAAGGTTAGCACAAGGCAGAGGAAGCAAGCCGTGGATTTGTTTCTTTCTAGATGTTCGCCGGGGGGTGGAGGGGGTGCATGTGGGATTCTACAGGGACACGCAATCTTCTGAATTAGTAATAGAGGGATCATCTACCGCTCGCCCGTCGTAGCACTCTGCTTCGCGGCTGCAAAACACATATGAAAACAAGTAGAAATAAGAAACATCCCAGATAGCGATGGGGCCGCTCAACGTCATCAAATTGAAATATCAAGATCAAAAAAGTCCAAGCAGTGCCGCCCTGGCTGGTTAGCCGCCGTAACCATCGAAGCGTTTTATTTGGAGCAGCGATGTTAAAAACAAATAAAAAGCAAAGATTGAAAGTAGAAAGTTACTAAGCTACTTTTTCTGCAGCATCAATGACAAACTCCTGGGACTGGACTGGCCATGATTAATGGATGTCTATGCAGTTTTCAAGCACGGAGCGCTGTGTGTGTGTGTGTGTGTGTGTGTGTGTGGGAGGGCAAACACACACCGGGAAGACCTGCTCCAATTTGTTGACAACAGTCACTTTGCTGTCGGACTTGACATTCCAGTTTGAACCCGCCGCGCTGGAAAAGGTTGAGCAGGACGGGCAGCGCTTTTTTTTTTTTGCAAATACTGGCGGTTTCCGGGAGAGCCATCGTACGTTTTAGTGGAGAAGAGAGAGTTTTAAATGCGGCCGCTGAGGTAAGCCTTCTTTTAATCTTAAAGGGACATCCCCTGTCAAAAAACAAACAAACTGCAAAGAAATCACGCAGGTGCCACCATGTTTGGCACGCTTAGCGTCCCGAGTCGCAGCTTCAAGGACCATCCCACAAGGCGCGTCGCTCAGACAGAGCAGTTGTAGTGATGGCTTAAAGACTCAGAGTTGCGATGAAAAGCCCTCACCGATGTCCGGCTTTTACGTAATATCAACAGTATTTAGCTCGATAGTTAGCAACATGTCAGAGCAGCTTTGAATCGAGTATCACGCACAGTTGCCCGTGTCTTGGAGCTATTTTCCTCGCCCGACCGACCCGCAGGAGGGACAAGAGGCAACGTAAGCTGCCCCGGATGACCTTTGACTTCTGACTCAAGGGGAACTCTTTTTTTTTTTTTTTCTCGGACACACACCCTCCGTGTGCAAACAGAGCCAGGCGTTACGCAGCTAAATGAAGCCAAGTCAATGCCGCGGATATGTAAGTGTTCCTGTGCATGAGAAAAAAAAAAAACATTTTGATAAGAAAAACTAAATGGATTATTTCCCGTTTTTGAATTTCCTTCAATCGTTTTAATCCCGACCATTAACTGTCCTGCAGGCTTGTTACTGTTTCCGATGATGTTTCAGCTTATCGTGCACGTACCTGGCGTGTACACAAGCGAACTTTAGCTGGTTAAACAGACGGGCAAGTTTCTCTTCTGCGGTCTGTGTGAGACCCTGCCGGTTGCCATGGGAGATACAAAGATGCAGATGATGTTGCCGGGCCGGAAAGCGCGAGCGAGCGGGCGAGAGAGAGAAAAAAAGAGCGGCAGAGAAAATGATAAAGAGAAAACGTTAGAGAGCGAAAGGAAACGCTGAGAAAAAAAGGACGGGAAAAAAAAAAGGGGGGGCGAGATTTGAGATGTTGAGATCCTATGAATAAGAATGCAGTTCGCTGCCTCCCGTCCTCACTCATTTCTGCGCTGCAGGAGCATCAACGCAAATGATGCCGTGACTGTATTACCTCGAAACATTAAGGCTTTGCATATGTCCCGTGCAGCTCATATCTTGCGAAAAGATTATTTATAGATTGATCACAAACACACACATGCATGGTAACATGTTAGTTGTACGGTGTGGTTGTCTTGCAGTGTTGAGAGCTGTTCTTAATGACTTAATTGTTTTATTTTATTTTATTTTATTTTATTTTATTTTATTTTATTTTATTTTAGATTATTTTTATTTTATTTTATTTTATTTTATTTTATTTTATTTTATTTTATTTTATTTTATTTTATTTTATTTTATTTTATTTTATTTTAAAAGCGTTTTTTATTTCTAACCCCATTCTCTGCATTCTCCTCTCACATCAACTACCTTCATATCTTCTCTCACTTGGTCCAGAAATCTTCTCTTCGGTCTGCCTCTAGACCTCATACCTGGCAGCTCCAATTCCAGCATCTACCAATATATTCTCCATTCCTCCTCTGTCCATGACCCAACCCTCTCAGTCTGGCTTCTCTGAACTTCTCTCCAAAACATCTAACATGTGCTGTCCCTCTGATGGACTCATTCCTGATCCTCTCCATCCTGGTCACTCCCAAAGAGAACCTCAACATCTTCATCTCTGCCACCTACAGCTCTGCCTCCTGTCTTTTCGTCATTGTCACTGTTTCTGGACCATACAGCATCGCTGGTCTCACTATTTTCTTGAACACCTTTCCTTTCATTCTGGCTGATATTCCTCTATCTCATAGAACCCCTGACACTTTTCTCTACTCTTTCTAACTTGCTTGAACCAGTTTCTTTCTTTGCAATTGCCTCAGTGTGTGTGTGTGTGTGTGTGTGTGTGTGTGTGTGTGTGTGTGTGTGTGTGTGTGTGTGTATGTGTGGAGCGTGTGTGTGCG
>CAAKHD010014198.1:112122-129738 GCA_901007705.1 Fistularia tabacaria
CCCCCCCCCCCCGCCCCCGAAAACCCCCAACCCAAACACCCCCCCCCTTTTTTTTTTTTTTTTTTTTTGCGATCCGCGTGCGGGAAGCCTTACAGTTAAAACAGACCTTTAAAAAAAAAAAAAACACCTTCGGCAGACACACTCTGAATGTGATGTATTTTTCGTCGTCTCGATCGACAACTTCGTACATCGTCGCAACGAGGTCTTTTAGGAGATCGTCGCAGAAGCCACTCACGTAGAAGCACAACGGAGCAGCTCTAGTTTTCAAATACACCGTCACGTTTGCCGTGAGCTTCACGGCTGGAGTTAGAAGGGAAGCAGGTGCATCCCGAAGGAGGTTCCGGGCACACGACGTTCGCCTCAGCGTGACCAAACCCGTAGATCTTGTTTGTGTCACGACATTAGAGTTCTCTGTGTATAGAAAAAAAAACATTCCCACTGGGACGGCGGCTCGACGGTGTTTGGGTGCAAACCCAAAGGTTCAAAGGTGAAGCTCACCGCCGTTAGAAAAGTCCGGATGGGGTGCCTCTCGTACACCGGAAGGGGAAAAAGGGAACAATCGGTGAAATGCAAACTGTGTGCGGTTAGACCGGTGATTACCTCGAGAACGGAAGCAGGGATGGAAATATTCCGGCCGCGAGCTGGAAAAACTCAGATGTCAGTCTCGTTCCCGAGCAGGATACCCCCTCAACGTCCTGCAGCCTTTTCACTGTACATACGCTTAATTTATTAAATGACTTCTTCTTTTGCATTGATATCATGTAAAAACTGCAGAGTATAAAAATCAATGAAGTATCATGACGAGAAAAAGAAGAGATATATTAATTTAAAAGGCATCTAAATATGTATATGTATATTTCGTTATGTAATGTGCAATTGAGGATTTAAAATAAAACGTTGTATTTTGTGTCATGAATGTATTTCTTTGTGGTTTTTTTTTACACTGCGCAACATGAAAGCTCAAAACACGACGTGACTCATTTCATCCCAAACAGTTCCAAATTTTTATTCCAATGTTTTTTGTACATATTGAAAAATCACCTCACTCTCACATTTTTTCTTTTCAAGAAATGCTAACTTCCTTAGCATAAACTAGTGCTTGGCTGTTTACATTTCATGAAAGAAAAAAGAAGTTCTTTATTTGTGTCCATACAGCACGACATCCGCAAAGTCAATCCTCTGCTTTGGACCCACAGAAAGATGGTCCCTGGTTAGATTCCGACTTTCTGTGTGGAGGTTGCATGTTTACATCTGGAATGAATGAATGAATGAATGAATGAATGAATGAATGAATGAAGCACAAGCAGCGCGCGGCTACTGAGCTAGCCCGGGTGCAGTCAGGGCTTAAGCTTCATGCTCAACGGCCTCTCGAGGTAAAATGTGGTATTGACTGACTTCATGGCCGGATGTTGAAAACTTACGTACTGTACCTTTAGTTCCCTCTGTGCTAAAATGAATCATACCTAAAGGTTATGAAAACCTTTCTTTTTTATTTCTGCGGTTATTATTAAGTTTACAATTGTTTTTGTCACCTTTATCACAAAAAAAAAACCTTGATGTCGAGTGAAGAGCTCCCCACTGTGCAAAAAAAAAAATTCATAAATAAAGGCTCTGGTTGACTTGTCAGTCCACAGCCGTTGAAATTTACAAGATCGTTAGCGATAGACGTCCCTCCTTGTTCCTGCGCTGTCAAGAAAACCTGATGGACGAGTAGATCGTGGAGTTCTCAGGCTCTCTGGCTGCCGTCTGCAGGCTCAGTGCGTCCTGGGAGATGTCCGCATACACCACCTGACGTGAAGAAGGAAAAAGGCTTCATGTAACGCTTGAGGCCTCCCAGAGGGGACACACTGCGGGACCACCCGTCGGCGAATGAGACCTTCACGCACCTCGGTCTTCTGCTGGGGCTCGAGCGGAGCTGCGGAACCAAAAAGACCACGAATTACCAGTGAGGTCCCATGCAGAGTGCATTGCAGAGTTACTGGGATGTAAAAAAGCATACCTTCATGAGAGGAGCCACGTTTTGGCAGAACCGAGCATTTGGGAGGAGGATTTAGAGCCGGGTCCGGTTGTGCTCTGTATGCAGCCGTGGGCGGCGCTGCGCGTGTGAACTGCCCTCTGGGACGTGGCTGAAGCCGCACTGCTGAACTGAGACAGCGAGCCAATCCCAGAACGACGGGCAGGGAGAGACAAGCGCTGGCGTAGACCAGCAGCCGGTGCACTGGGTTCCTTCGCTGCTGAAGGACAGCTGGGAGGTGGAGTGGAAGGAAGGAAGAGCGTGACTGTTTGTCACTTGATTCTTCAAAATGTATACATCTCATGACATTTAGCTTTGCTAACAGGAAAACAATGTGTTCATTACAGGTTGACGCAAATGATTCCAAATACCTGCTGTGACGTTCACAAACATCAGATGCCCCTGATTGCTTTCCCCGCCATCCCACGTGACCCAGCATCCGTAGAAACCTTCGTCTGACTTGTCCACTCGCAGAAACGTCAAACGCAGCTGGGCTCGTTGGTCTGACTCCGTCACGACGCTCCAGATGTGCGCTCCGGCGCTGTCATTCAAGACCCTCAGCAGCTTGTCCGAGGACTTCCACCGCATCCAGGCCCCGGTCCACGGCACCCCGCAGTGCTGGACCACGCAGGACAGTGACAGACGGCCACCCTCCGGTGTATAAAAGGTCTCAGGCCGGGAAGAAAGGGTCTTGTTGCATTCTTCAGCGTTGAAACCTGAAAAGAGATATGTAATTCAGTGACGTGTAATAAATCTTAGCATTTGGTCAAAAGTTGTACCAGTTCATATAAAATGACCAGAACCTTTTTTTTAAAAATTATTGTTATTAGCATTAAAAGACTAGCATTTCCACAAAAAAAGCAAATCTATACTAGCTAAGTGCTATATAATATAATAATATATAAATAAATATATTATTCACAATATTCAGAGGGTATATTTGATCACATATCTTTTAAACTGGTGATCTGTCTTGTGTGTGTAAAGTGTATCTTTTCCTATTTTTACTGTTACAGTGTTAACACTAACCAGAACTCTGGCACTCACTTCACTCAACCACAACCATCGCCTCTGGTTTGAGTTCACATTTGCGAAAGCACATTTTCATTTGGATTCGCGAAGATGAGCTAAATGCTGTCACTTACCGAAAGGGATGACACAGAGAGAGATGATGAAACAGTGATAATTCATGTTTGAAGGCAGTTCCTCCTCTTCCGTGCAGTCATGTCTTCAAGTTTGGGATTTTGGAGATGGTTCAATAGCGCTCATGGTTCCTTTGAAAAGTTTTACTTCTTGCTCAATACTCACATGTCAGGAGTTTTCTTTTGCTCTCCTTTCCTAAGACCGGCGGTTCATGTGCAGAGGGATGTAGGGAAGGAAATGACTCAGTGTTTGGCACTGCCTACACACATAAACACACACACACACACACACACACGCACAAACACACAGACACACACAAAATGACAGGAAAGAGATATCGTCAGGGGTCCGAATATGAACAGGAAAGGGCCAATTTTCAAGAGAAAAAAAGGGCAGACACTCACAAGAAAGCAAGGAAGTTTTAGACTATTTTGTGGGAAGCAGAAAAAAAAATGAATGCATACTATTTCAGTTCAGACCTTTTATTGTCAATATTGATTGCCATTATTATTAATAATAATTATTATTTCATTTTTTATTGGTGGTAGTAATAGTAGTAGTACTGGTTTAACATATTGTAAGCAGTTGACTTCATTACTTTTTATGTTTTGCACTGTATATTGTACTCTAAGATCAAATTGCACTATGCAGTAAACCCACTGAAAAATATTATCGTGATGTATTTTTTCATCATATTTTGTTCACAATATTCACAAACCGTGAATAAGTGACTATTACTGCCTTTACACATGAATAATTTCAGCCTCTTAAAGGTTGATAATTAGAATATTCACATATTTATTGTGCAGTGTAAATTTAAGAGAAGAAAAATGACAGAGCTTTATTGTGATGGTAAAGGATGGTTGCAAAGAAGGAAATGGATTTGCCTGCATTTTGTCACTCTGTCAGTCTCACATCCATAGACTCGCTGAGGATGTCCCTGTGGGAAGGAAACTAAGCCTGCACCCTCCCTATGCCAAAGCCTAATAGCACAAGTGCAGATGAGTAACTTTGGTCAAATGCAAGACTTTAAAAATAAAACTGTAATTTTTATTCTCATAATTTTACACCTTAACTTTGAATTCAATTCAAGTTTTACTTTTATTGAAATGCCACTACTACGACTACTACTACTACTACTACTGCTACTACTATGACTACTACTAGTACTACTACTACTTAAAGTAAAACTAATAACAGTCAATCAACTTTATTATCAATTACTGCCATAAGTTGAACAAATAAAGATTGAAATTGTGCTGGTCTAAGACCCACTGTGCATATAACAACAACAACAACAACAAAAAACAACAACAATAATAATTATATAATAACGACAACAACAATGATAATTAGAATAATAATAACATAATAATGACATATAATATAATATAAATATATCATAGTAATAATCATCATAATAATAATATTAAAAATAATAATCATCATTCTACTTTTTTTATCAATTAATGCCATAAATTGCACAAATGCAGAGGATTGGAATTGTGTTGCTCTAAGGCCCACGGTGCATATAATAATAACCATAATGATAATAATAATGATAATAATGATAATAATAATAATAATAATAATAATAATAATAATAATAATAATAATAATAATAATAATAATAATGTGGCATTTTCGCATCTCCACTGTCAAATGACACTGCAGGCGCGCTCGTTGGAAGTCGCAGAATCTTGTCGCGACGGGCGGGGATAATGGGCTCCGTATTATCAAGGCGTTCTCTTTTCCTGGTTTTCCCGTGTTATTCGTGGGGGTGACGGCCGGGCTGTGGAATCTTTTAAAAAAAACACTCTGAATTTGACCATTTCTTCCCTGCATTTTCAAAATGTTTACGTATTCTTTCCCACGTTTTGGCCTCATGTCCCGGTACAAAGTGCATTTCCATGACATATCGTTGGGAACGCTCTCAAGAGCATCTTCCTCGACTCCGCCCAGCCGCCACGTCAAAGACACGACGGCTCCGTAAACGAGCGCACCCAGTCTCCGCACTCTCTGACTGTCGGTGAATGAGATAAAACAAAGAGCCGGTGACTTTTGCAGGACACGGTGTACGCTCTTCTTGCCCATTTGAAACATGGAAACCGGTAGGTCCGCTGTCATCTTCTCTCGTTCTAGGCATGGTTGGTTCAAGCAGACGCCAGTTCGGGATCGGATCCGTAGGTGACAGCGACTGGATGACAGCTGCTTAGCTCATGGGCTAAGCTAGCGATCGCTGCTAGCATACTTCCCCTTCCTGCTGTGCCTTGACTCAGCTGCCGTTTTCCCCTTATCGGCTGACAATTTATCCCGATTTACGCTCCGCAATTGTGTCGATAATCTGATGAAAAACGGAACACTTTCTATTCCACATTTTTCTCCTGGGTTGAAGGATTCCTGTCCGCCACTGGGACTAGAAATGTTAGCCGGCTAGCTTGTGGCTGGAGTTTTTTTTTTTCCTAAGACGCTAGCATGTGTCAAAGTACACCGTACGTAAATTGTCCGTCATGGCGGGCTTCGAGGATAGGATTTAAAATGTTTATTTCGGTTTCTGGTTACTGGCAAAGAGTCTGTAAGTTAGGTTTAGTGTTTCGGTTTCTTCTAATCGCGTTCCCCTATCACTTCTGCCCGCGGTTTGTTGCGTAAAACTTTCGCTCGGCTAAACAGCAGGGCTTTGCGGTCAGGTGAGACAAGATCGACCGCTGTCACCGCTCAGACGGTGATGGATGGACTTCGGTTCGCACAACGACAATCCAGTGTTTGTGTGTGTGTGTGTGTGTGTGTGTGTGAATATGCAAGTCACCCGGGACGGCTATGTCTGGCCCCTCTGAAAGGCCACCCGTCGTGTCTGTCCGGGAGAATTAACGGATCTCTCTGTTGAGGCTCTCTGATACCTCTTTGACGTGCACACCTCCTGCAAGTGTCTGAAAGGCTGAAAGGTCTAGGCAACATCGCACCCCATTCAGCCCCCCTCCCCAAACCCCCCCATGCAGGTTTGCCTCCACAGTTTAGTAAGCTCGATTGTGCTTTTAGCTTTTTTTTTTTTCTCAATGGAAAATAACAGAATGCAGTGGAGAGAGGGGCCGAACTCCAGAGCAGCATGCATGACTAGTCAATGTCCTCTTCCATGTCTAATTGCTTTTGCACCATTATTGGACAGTGTTGCAGATAGCAGCCACTACCAGGCCAGATATTGACAGGGTTTGTTGATGCATCTCTCCTAACCTTGTAGCGCTTGTATCTTCCTCATCTCTTTGATGGGTCGTGCATTAATCGAGACCTTAAAATCTTCCTCGATTGCAAAAGCATTGTCTCGTTCTCCATTGCTTCGCTAGTTATTTGTTGATGTGGAAAAAGAAGCCACGTCGGATAGCTGTAATGGTCGGTAGAGTAAGGACTGGTTTATGACTATTGAACGGGCATTTTCCAGCCATTATTGTGACATCTGAGTGCATGGCTTCTCTTAGACGAGGAGGAAGTCTTTACACTTAAAGTGCACGGATGAATGGAAACATTAGGAGATCCCTCCGCTTTGCTACGCTGTCAAGCCGGGAAGTCTTTCCGCCGTTTGATTTATCCTCATTTCAAGTTTGAATCCCTGACCCTTCTGTCCCCTTTCCCTCCAGGTCTGAGTCAGGAGAAGGTCACCACCTTCATGAAGCGGCTGCGGGCCGAGCCACGCTACCTGCTGGCCCAGAATGTGTCGACTTGCATCGACCCGCTGGAGGTCTGCCTGCACCGGCAGACAGTCCAAGATACTGTACACATCTTCCAGCACACCATTCCCACAGAGGGCAAGCCTATCACCAACCAGAAAAACTCAGGTAGGACAACAGGTGGTTCTAAATGTAACAGTAAAAGGAGAGTACTGTGTTGAGCGCAGGTCTCTACTCCTTGTAGAAGTAATAATAGATATATTTGTAAATAATTGAAAAAATTCTGAAAACTGTTTTTCCAGCTGAGAGATCGGCAGACAGCGAGAAAGTTAAAAGCAATTCCAATCAGCCTTGACATCCTCAAATTCTGCCACCTGACTTTAAGGTTATTATTAATCATACTTTTATTTGGCGCTTAAGGGGGGAAGCCTGTCAATTATTAATCATACTTTTATTTGGCACTGAAGGTGGGGCCACCAGTAGAATATTGAGTGTGATATATATATATTTTTTATTGATAAGACAAAAAGACAACCCCAGATTCTAGCAGGCGAGGTTCTTTTGTTGTTTTTTTTGCCTCGTCGATATGACTCATTGCGTGTTGGCTGATACGCCAAAATAGATTTATGTCCAGAGTCCAGAGACAGATTTGGTTTTAAACATCCTTAAAACCAAAGCAGGCGCGCATAAGGTTTGTATCTTCCATGCATTGGATTGAAATAAAAATAAGGTACAAAATTGGGTTCACAGAGATTATTGTGTTCCTGCGTCTTTCAAAAAAAACCTATGGTGATGTTTGAAAGAAAAATGTGCAGCCTCTTCACAGGGGTTATAAAGTTGTCTAATAAATGATAATTAAATCACTCAATATTGTCATAGATTTAGTGAGTTTGAAGTGAATGTAAATGCATGATGATGTTTCCTTTTCAGCCCTGATAGCAAGTTTCAAAGCAATAACCGAGTAATTTGTGGATGTATCAGAATAAAATAAGCTGATTCCGACCCCCTGCTGAAGCAAACTGAGCCGCTTTAAGTCTAAAGAGAGGGTTTGCATCACTTTTCCAGCACTGAGGCTTTTCCCTCTGCCGTGAGAAAGGACACGAGGGCCCATTAGAGCTGAACCGGACCAGATAGAGAACACAAATAACATCAAAACAACACAAAGGCTTTCAGTCCTCAGTCTACTTCCTGGCTTGTTTAGAGGACTTGAGTTTTGAAAAATATCGTATGTGGAAACATCCTCAGCAGAATTATTAACAGAGCACAAGAACGAGATGTCCAAAAAGAATTTTTGTTTTAATTCGCAACACTTTTTTAAAATTTCTATTTATTTTTATTCTCGCTAGGGAGATGTTGGATCTTCTCGTGCCTCAACGTCATGCGACTTCCATTCATGAAGAAGTTCAACATAGAGGAGTTTGAGTTCAGTCAGTCCTATCTCTTCTTCTGGGACAAGGTGAGTCTGGAATATGCTGGCGTCTATGAGGGTTCAGCCCATGGATTTCTGAATAATTATTGATTATTTTTTTCAAGCTACTCGTGTTTTTAACACCCTGCTGCTTGTTTTTCTGCCAGCGCGTACACACGCATAGTGGTACGCTTTTATTTTGTGGCACTCTACTACTATACACTCATTGTGCGGCTAAAACCCCCTTTTGTGTGTTGCCATCATTGCTCTTCAAGGCAAACGTCACAGCGCGAAATGTTTTCGTCTCTCTGGCCTCGTGGTTTTTTCTTTCTTTTGATTTTTGTTTTTTCCTTTACACGCTTGGACTCGTGTCAGTTCCGTTGCGAATGGACTTTTCTTAACTAGCTGTTTTTAATGTTTCCAAACATGGAAGTTGTTAAATTTGGACGACTGTTCCTGCTTGAAAATCGGCGCGTTGTTCCTTTGACATCAGAAACTCGAGATTAAAAATCGCACTCCTGAACACTTTCTGTTAAAGTGATACACGTGAAGTTTTGAGCATTTGAAGTAGGAATTTAAGATGGACGCGGATCATAAGTGCTCTCGTTACAAGTACCCTTGCAAGCGCGCTCATTTATTTAGAATTGGTATCGATTGAGGAAATTACAGTGGCGGAACGGTGGTGCAGTTGTTAGCGCTTCCACCACACAGCAAGAAGGTCAATCAGGGGAAACTTCCCAACAAAGTCTTTTACGTTCTTCAGGTTCTCCGGTTTCCTCCCACAGTACAAAAAAATTCAGCTGGTTCATTGGAGACCCTTAATTTCCCCGACTGTGTGTCTCCATATGCGGCCCTGCGATCTATCGATCGGTGATGATCCCTGCCTCTTGCCCAGTGACAGCCAGGAGAGGCTCCAGCATCCCACGACTCTGTTCGCATGACAAATGCTGAATGAATGAGTGAATGAGAAATTATAGCTTGTGCTTTGCACCTCATGGTGCCTTCCAGATCCGTATCAACTGTCCATAATGAGACGCTTACGACTCTTCCAATCATTTACCGCTCCTTGCTGTCCTTCTCAATCCGTCTGCAGGTGGAGCGCTGCTACTATTTCCTGCAGGCCTGTGTGGAGACCGCACAGAGGAAGGAGCCCGTGGACGGACGCCTAGTCCAGTTTCTCCTCTCCAACCCCACCAACGACGGAGGACAGTGGGACATGCTGGTTAACCTCATTGGTCGGTTCTCGCCACGATGCAGATGATTTAATTATGTGCATATTTTATATCAGTTGCTTTTGTCAATTATCGTGATCAGTACATCTTCAAGCAGCGCACTCCTTGGATGGATGTTGTATTGGAGATACCTCGTTGGGTTAAAAATAGTTTCCCCCTCTTTTCAGAAAAGTATGGCGTAATTCCAAAGAAATGCTTTCCAGAGTCGCACAGCTCAGAGGCCTCACGTAGAATGAATGACATCCTCAATCATAAGGTACGCGTGAGCGATCGTTTTCCCGAGCGCCGAAGTCGAATCCCTCCATTAGGTCTCGGTTCACAGTCGGGGAGGGCAACTGTCTGACTGTCTGACTGTCTGACTGCGTTTCACAGCTGAGAGAATACTGTCTAAGACTGAGGAATATGGTGGCCAGCGATGCGACTAAAGCCGAACTCTCAGACGCAGTGGACTCCATGATAGAGGAGGTGAGTGCGTTTTTAGCTTGGCCTCCGGTGATTCATTCGCCGCGAAAATCTCAAAGTAACATTGCGGAAAGTGTTGTGCATTAAGTCAACGTCCATTGCTTTTTAGCCGTTGTGACAGCTCAGACCTGCATTTGACGTCCTCATTTTTGCAAAACTGATTCTTAGCTTCATGGATATTGACTTGGTACTCGTGAAACTTTGATTTCACTCCGATGCATTGATTACTTGAAATCATTATGTCTCACTGAATCCAGGGAAGAAGCTCAAGGGAGTTGCAGAAAGGATGCTATATTTACACCTTGCGGTGTAGTATTTTGTTCGTTTGTTCGTTCATTTGTCAGCATTTGCTTCCGTCAAGGAATTTCCATGATAAGACACACCCACTCGGTATCGTAACGATCATTTGAGCACAGTTACTGTACATGCCCCACCTGTGTGTTCGGAGTTTCCATGGCAAAGTCCTTTGAGGAAGTCAAATAAACCTTCGAATCAAAAAGAGGAACAAGGAGTTCTAGAGAACTTGAGTTCCTTTGGGATAGTTCTGGCACAAAAATGAACCAAAAACCCTGAGAAAGCCCAACTTCTGCCCTCTGCTCAAAAACAATTTGACTGAAAATGATAAGTCTCAATTTCTAAAACATGTCGAATTTCAAAAAAAATAAAACAGAGGCGTGTGAATATGCAGAGGTGCTTAAGAAACATACTCCCCTGAGGTACAAATTCAATTATTCCATGGGTTTGTGTGGAGCAAGAGTGCTGCCTTTCCGAGCTCCGTTTGGATAGATACGGACAAATGTCAGTGTGCTTCCCCTTTGAATTAATTGGCACAAGGCATCAAAATAGATGACGCTATTAATTTTAATATTACTTTTATAATCGGTGCATCGAGTAAACAAGTGAAAAACACATTTGAATGGATGTTGGGCTCCTCAGTGCTGACGCTTTCCCCTTCGTAGCACATTGTGTAACATTCCCTCTAATAATATCTAAGACGGGACATGATGCTATAGAATTTATTATAAGACCCGTCTGTTGCACACAAATACACTTCAAAACTCAAGAATCTGGGCCCATTCGTGTCGCTTTGTTCCATTTCAACCAGAAGAGGGAGCTGTCAAATAATACTTAAGAGACCCACAACTCTGTCAGTGGGGAAAGAAACACACAGGGATGTGTGGGAAATTTACAGATTGAATATCGTTTTTTATTTTTTTCTCTAAGATGAGTGAAAAGACAATCTGTATGCACGATGAATTTAAAAATGTTGCGGATGTTATAGAAAATCCTACGTTGAGCTCAGTGATGCAACAGTCTTGTAAATCCACAGCAGAGACCTCTGAACGACAGAAAAACAGATGACTTAAGTCATCTGCTTTTCTGTTGCAGCAACATGGCTTAAATGTGTTGCATGTCGGTGTATATTTATTTATCATTCTGTGTTTTTTTTTGTATCCATTTTGCATATTATTAGCGTTATGTTCATTTCTTATTTAGAATACCCATCAAAAGCAGCTAATAAATTTACATCTATAGCTTATGCATGTGTTTAAATGTATAAATATCAAGATGGAAACTGACCTGAGTTGACGAATAAACTCAGTGAATGCTATTCTTAGCTGCTTTTCTTCAGCACCGTGCAATGTTCATTTTTACTCTTATTTCAAATTTAGACAAGACAGCAAATCCTGCGAGACCCACAGGGCTCGGCTTTTCCACAGCGGTGCTGAATCACGACAGAGGCACTCCGCTACATTTCCGACATCTCGACCAAATATGGTCATGTCCACCTCCAGACCAGCGGTTTTGAAGCAAACATCCGCAAACCAATAGGAGAGGTCGCGCTTTCCCCCTCCCACCCTCCCACCCCTTTTGTGTGATGTAAAGAACAAACACTTCGGCCCCACAAGCACGTGCTGTTACATAGACGCAGGCGTGCAGCCTCACGCGCATTTTGTGTGTGTGTGTGTGTGTGTGTGTGTGTGTGTGTGTGTGCGTGTGTGTGTGTGAGGGGTTCCTACCAGTCTGCCAGGCCGTACAGGGGGAGGGAGACTGGACCCCAGACGCGGTCCGCCGCCGCTGGCTTGCCGGCCAAGCGCCACAGCCGGCGCCGCCCGCCAGGTCCGGTGGCGTTCTCCACCATCCACAGGGACAAACCCCCCCGCTGGGGAACCCCGGGGCACGTCCAGAAACGAACCTGCGGGGGAGGAAAGAGCAAGGTCAATGTCTGGGTCAAGGTCAAACGCGGCAAGCCGGAAACCTGGCTGCTGCCGGAGATACTGGATCAGATCTTCTGAGGAGGTCCGGTCCAGGAAAGGCTGGTTGCTGGGCAGCACATGAAAGCAGAGTTGATATCCCAGAATAATGTCCAGGAGCGGACAGGCTGGACGGGGGGGGACGACTAATGGCTAATCTCTGGGCGCTCGCCACGCCGCTGCAAGGTGGTGTCCTCGCAACGCTGCCTCCCGCTGGTCAACTCTGGTATCACGCCTGCAGATTCACCCTGCTTCGTTTCATTTCATCTCCACAGCTGAACGACCTCCAGATGACCTTCCCAAGCCCCGCTCCCCCGGTGCAGAAGGCGCACACACACACACACACACACACACACACACACACACAAACCCACTCTCTTTCACACACACAAAAGAGGAAAACTGTTCTGATTTGGGGAAATGAAGGGATGACATTGTCGTCACCAGCCTGAAGGTGTATTGTTAGTGTTGTTAGCTCAGAGGTTTTAGCCCGCAGCTTTATCTTTAGCTTGTTGTCTTTAGCCTGCAGGTGTATTGGTAGCTAATTGTCATTAGCCTACAGGTCTGGTGTTAACTTGTCATCATTAGTCTTAAGGTTTATTGTCAAATTGTCATTGTTATCCTGAAGGTGAATTGTTGAATTGTACTTTTAGCTTGTCGTTATTAGCATGAAGATGTATTGCTAGCTTGCCATCGTTAGCCTGGAGGTGTATTCTTAGCTTGTCACCGTTAGCCTGAAGATATATTGTTGGCGTTACATCATTAGCCTACCGGAGAATTGTTAACTTGTCATCACTCGCCTGCAGTTATATTGCTAGCTTGTAATTTTAGCCTGAAGGTATATTGTTGACTTGGCATCTTTAGCCTGTCAGTATGTTCTTAGCTTTTATTCATTAGCCTAAAGAAACCCCGAGCTCCCGGGGGACCTTGTCTCAATGTGGCAGTGGGCGGAGCCTAGGGGCGGCCCGGGACGATAGCCCCGCCCCCTCCCACACATTTTCACGAGGGAACATCTGCACGGTGGAAGGGAGTGACCCGCCGAGCCAAGCGACGAGAGTATCCTGTGATGTGTTTCCGGGGCTAACCGTGCACGGGGAGTTCCTCAGCGGGGGCGGGAACAGCGGGCTCCTGAGCGCCGCCGCGCCCCGCTGGCCTTTGGGCTCGGCGGCGAACGCCACGCCTGCAACGCAAACACAAGTGGCGGGTCACAGACGGACACGTCAAAATAATGAGTGGGAAGTGATTCAAAGCGGCGGCGTTCTGCGACCCCGCCCCGTCCAAACAGGAAGTACGACTCGGTACACACCTGACGGCGAGCAGCTCTTTCTGGCGGGCCGGCTGGGCGTCTGGGGTCGCCTCCAGGGGGCGCCGCGCCCCGTCACCCACTGCCAGCCGCACTCGCCGTCCTCAAAGGAGCAGTAACTGCCATTCAGGAAGCCACCTGGGAGGGGGGGGGCAGAGTCACAGGACTAAGTGTGCGTGTATAAAATAAATGTCTGCCGAAAACAACTTGAAGCAAATGACGCAAGTCAGGTGACCAGACACACACACACACACACACACACACTTGGCTATCATAAAAAAAGACACAGGAGGCCTGAGTAGCGAGTTTTAAGTTCCAAGAGGATCTCAGATCAATCGGGCGTGGAGGGTGGGGGGGCAGTTAACGTCCATAATCCTGTCACCGTAGCAACCCCCACTTCCTGTAGCTGTTGCGTAAAAACTTCCTGGAAAACAAGCGTGACCTTCCGGGACGCGGACAAAGGACCGATTGAGCGACGGGTCACCCCGTCGTCTGCATTGCATTCCCTCATTCACCGGCACGTGTCCTCACTTCCTGTCCGCGCACGTCACTGCTAATCAGATCAGTCACTCACTTCTGCTTCTGCCCTTATTGCATTAGCCATATCTATCTATCTATCTATCTATCTATCTATCTATCTATCTATCTATCTATCTATCTATCTATCTATCTATCCATCTATCCATCTATCCATCCATCTATCTATCTATCTATCTATCTATCTATCCATGATCAGAGTTCATCCCATGGAGGGCTAAATGCAGAGGCTAACGTTTTGTTGCATGGATGAGCTGAATGTGACAAAATAAAGGAATTTCTTCTTCTTCTTCTTGTCCTTCTTCATCTTCTGTTCCTACTTTCAGTTTAACACGGTGGACACTCTTTGTAGAGGAATTACATAGATATTAATGAGGTATTAAATAAGTATTGCATCTGTATTTATGAGGTATTACATTTGTATTATATAGGTATTAATGAGGTATTACATAGATATCAAAAGGGTATTCCAGCGGTATTACATAGTATTATTGAACTATCACATAGGTGTTAAGGAGTTATTAGAGAGGTATTCCAGAAGTAGATTTGATCAGTTCCAGTTTAACTGGCTCTTTTCATGGTTTTTCAGGGATATCCTCTATTCAAAGTACTATGTATTGAGCTCTTTGAAAAATAGAGAAGGACATTAGCTGTGATCATCTCAGCCGAACAATTCTGGAGTGTGTCTAACGCGCTTCATCTTCCTATTTAACGTGACAGAGGATTTTATAGTTTTACTTTTTTTTTTTTTCTTGCGAGACACTGACATTCTGATCAGCGTCTCCTCGACCGGCCCTGAACCGCTCGGATGCTCTTTTTCAAAGGAAAAAAAACCAACCTCTGATTTTCTGCCCTGAAATCAAGTGAAAGGACAGTGGGAATATATTTTTGTTTCCATGTTCCGTCCCGCCGCCGCCGCCGCCTCTGAGGTCGGCCTGTGATCAACATTTCTTTTTCCTCCCTGCGCTCTGATACCAGTGATGAGAAGCGGCTCCGCGGGGCGAGGCGTTCAAAGACGGACGGCAAGGGAGGAGGCGGAGGCGGTCATCTTACAGATTATCGCTTTGGATTCTCACCGGCAGCCATCTTTGATCTGAGCGCCGCTCGTGTGGCGTTCGTGCGGCGTTTGCGTGTCGTTCGCGTTGCGTTCGTGTGCAATTCGAGCGATTCGCGTGCCATTCAAGTGTTGTTCACGTGCTGGTCACGTGGCGTTCATGTGTCATTTGTGCGTCGTTCATGACGCATTCCTGTGTTAGTGTTACGTTCCTGCGTCATTCATGTGTCATTAGAATGTCCGTGGTGTGTCATTTGTGATGTGTTTGTGTGTCTTTGTGGTGCATTCGTTTGTCATAAGTATGTCGTTCATTTTGCGTTGGTGTGTCTTGGTGTCGCGTTTGTGTGTCGTTGGTGTTGCATTTGTGTGTCTTTGCGCTGCGTTCCTGAGTTGTTCATGTTGTATTTGTGTGTCATTTGTATGTGGTTCATGTTGCGTTTGAGTCTTTGTGTTGCAATTGTATGAGTCTTATTGTCGCATTCGCGTGTCATTCGTGTTGTGATCGTGTGTCTTCGTGTTGCGCCTGTGTGTCAGTTGTGTTGCGTTCATGTGTCAGTCGTTTGTGTGTCTTAGTGTTGCGCTCCTGTGTCTTCGTGTGGTGTTAGTGCATCTTCGTGTTGCCTTTGTCTTCGTGTTTGTTTTTGTGTCTTGTTTTGCCTTTATGTTTTTTCTTGTTGTATTTGTGTATCATTTGTGTTGTATTTGTGTGTCTTCGTGTTGCGTTCGTGTGTCTTGGTGTTGTGTTAGTGCAACATCTGGTTGCGTTTGTGCGTCATTTGTGTTGTGTTTGTGTGTCATTCCGGTGCGTTGGTGTATCTTGGTGTTGCGTTTGTGTGTCTTTGTGTTGCATTTGTGTTTCGTGTGTTGCGTTCATGTGTCTTTATGTTGCGTTCGTGTGTTGTTTGTGTTGTGTTTTTTGTGTCTTGGTGTTGCATTTATGTGTCTTTGTGTTGAGTTTGTGTGTCTTCACGTTGTGTTTGTGTGTCTTCGTTTGGGGTTTGTGTGTGTCAGTGTTGTGTTTCTGTGTCTTGGTGTTGCATTTGTGTGTCTTGGTGTTGCTTTCCGAAGTCTTTATGTTGCGTTCGTGTGTCATTTGTGTTGCGGTTGTGTGTCTTGGCGTTGCATTTGTGCGTCCTAGCGTTGCGTTTGTGTGTCATCCATTTTTGTGTCTTAGCGTTATGTTCATGTCTCATTTGTTTGTGCGTCTTGGCGTTGCGTTGTTGTTTTGTGCGGCGTCGGGAAGCCGGGATCAGATCCTCTGAGATCCAGGGAGGATCCAGGAAGGAGTTAAACATCTGCTGGGATCAGACCTTCTCAGCTCGTCCTCCTCTTCATCCTCCTCTTCTTTCAAAGCTCCTCCACCGATGAGCCACGGCTCAGATGAAGAAGACACTCTGGATAGATCTCATCAGGGGACAGAGAGGCGCGCGTACAACTGTGTGTTTGTGTGAGTGTGTGTGTGTGTGTGAGTGTGAGTGTGTGTGAGTGTGTGTTCGATGCTGTGACACGTAGCAGGACTCATTATGGTCTTCGGAAATACTTGACGACCCCATTTGTTGATTCTTTCCCGGAATGCTCACACACGCGCACGCGCACACGCTCACACACACACACAAACACACACACACACACACACACACACACACACTCCACTCTAATGCAGATAATACCCCTGGGTTAACCACTCAGGCCAATTAGTGCTGATAAGCAGAAGAAAGAAGAAGAACTGCACCTGACTGAGACGCCCCTCAACCCCCCCTTCTTATCTCTACGTATTTTAATAATGCGCCCCCGGGGGGTGGATGTGTGTGTGTGTGTGTGTGTGTGTGTGTGTGTGTGTGTGTGTGTGTGTGTGTGTGTGTGTGTGTGTGTGTGTGTGTGTGTGTGTGTGTGTCTGATGTCCGGTTTTACTCACGGCACAGGTGGCCTTCATCGTCGCCGTGGGGACAGTCGGGGCTGAAGTCGCAGAGCTTGTGCAGTGGGACGCCGGGGCCGCGGTGGCAGTGGTAGCGGCCCTGCAGCGTCACGTTGGGGCCCGGTGAGGACGCTGTGGGGGGGAAGGACGGGGGGGGGGATGGTATTACTCATGGGAGGGGGGTAAACACACACACACACACACACACACACACACACACACACACACACACACACACACACGCACACACACACGCACACACACACGGTGTGACGACAGACAGGAGCGTCAAAGACACAACAAAACAACACCATGACCTAGATATTCCTGCAAGGAGCTGCGGAGGAGCACCGCTACATATCTGTGTCACACACACGCACACACACACACACACACACACACACACACACACACACACACACGCACACACACAGAGATATCCATTGTGTGTGACATATATATGTGTACTCTATTCTATTCTTTTGTATTTTTTTCTCTCTCTCTCTCTCTCTCTCTCTCTCTCTCTCTCTCTCTCTCTCTCTCTCTCCCTCTCTTCTTCCTTAGAGGGCCTGCAGCACTGGTTTATAATGCTGATGATTAACTAAATAGAGTCTGGGAGAGCAGGTCTGCTTGG
>CAAKHD010014199.1:7884-24183 GCA_901007705.1 Fistularia tabacaria
CCAACCCCGGAGGAATGGGCTTGGTGGACGTCCCCCCTCGGCCCCCCCTGGGCGGGCAAAGCGCCGGAGCAATCCCACTATTCCAATTGGGCCACGCACATGACCGCCGTTTCCTGCCTGCCGTCGCCCGCGCTCATTGTTTCCCGGACGCTCGGACAAAAAAAAAAAAAAAAAGGGCAAAGCTGTTTAAATTCCTCTGCTCGTTTCCAAACCCAAGACTGCGGACATTTTTTTCTTATGTTACATTTTTTTCGTTTCATTTGATGTTACATTTTTACGTTGTTTATTTTATTTGTTACAATTTATCTTCACATATTTTACATTTCAATTTATTCTATTTTACATTTGTATTTTACTTGAAACCATAATTCTATTTCATTTCAATTTATTTTATTTTGTACTCTTTATTCTATTTCACAAAATAGTATTTAATTTATTTGATCGAATTTAATTTACATTAAAAAAAAAATCCATTTATTTAATCTTTTTTCGTGCTATTTTTTTTTTTTTTTTTTTAAATATCAGATTGAAAACCATGAAATGCATCGTATCTCACCAAACGCTTCCCCTTCGGCAGGAAGGAGTGGGGGAAGTCTTATCCTGCTCCCCGCGCTTGGATGAACCGCATAAACACCCGACGGGCGAGTTGGGTATCACAGAACCGGGACGCGTCCTCTGTGAAGTCACAGACGGTAAAGCACCCCCCCTTTCGGTTGCCACGGTGACAAAAGTCCGCCACGATAGCGAAAACAACCTGCGGTTTCCGAGGAGCTGTTACAAAGGAGGTGTGCACGTGGAAGGCGCAGCGTCACACCTCCTAAGCCGACAGCTCAAAGGTCAAACCCTGGCTGGTGTCTCGGCCCGAGGGTTTCCTCCAGGGCGTCACCAACCTCGGCCAAACGTATTCTTGCCATCTGATCGGCGGGCCACCACCACCAACTTCATCCACTGAGCTGCGGTGCGGAACCGGACCTCGGCTTTGTCCCGGAGCCTCCCGATGTGCGCGCGCGCCAATCCCTTTGCTGTCTCAGCAGTAAAGCGTGAGCGAGGCGTGGCCGGCGGCTCCTCCCTACCGCGCAAACGGATGCCTGTACCTGCTCGTCTGGTCTTGCAGACAGGAATATGAACCTCGCCGTTGCACCAGTCAGGCCTTCGTCTCCACCTGACAGACACACGACGTCGCTTCTAGACGACGGCGACTCGATTAGCGGCGTGATCCGAGGTAGCCGGAAAGTGATTTGACCTTTAACCCCCCACGCCCAACTGGAGATCCATGTGACGCCTGAGGAGGATGTTGTTTAGCATGCATGCTAACTGTAACATGCTGCAAGCATTGTACCACTCGAAACTTCTTTTTTTTCAGTTTATTTTAATAAACATACAAGCTAGCAAGAAAAAACTGCCTATAAAAACTAACCCTGGAAAATCATTCAAGCGTGGTCAGGGGGCAGAGCCAATCCCTGCAGCCACCGGGGCAAGAGGCGGGGTTTAACCTGCTGTGGCCTCATCCACGGGTCAGGGTCCATCCCCGACTCGTTTCCTGTTCGTTCCCACGCCGGCGCTTTCACCTGGTCAAACTTTCCCGATCACATGAAATAATCTGGACACTGGGATTTCAGAAACACACAGAGTGAACCGGAATGTTTGATTTTTTTCAGAGGAGTTTCTCGCAAGACCAGGAACAGAAAGTGATGTAGACGGAGGGACGGCTTTTGTCGGAGTCCCCTGTCGTCTCTGATCCCGCAGAGGGTCGAACAGGAGCCTCCTCGGTCCTGTCCATGGAGGATGAAGCCCGGGAGGGGAACGCGTCCGAATCCACCTTGCAGGAACACGTGGGGTTGGATTTGTGTCTGTTCCACGGCGAAGAGCAGTTCCTCGGCTCGGGCGCCGAGGTTCAGCTGTGCTCGACGATGGTGTTGATGCTCTGTTGGATGTCGGCCATTTTCTTCAGCACCTGGCTGGCGGCGGCTTCGTCTAGCTCCATGCACACAAAGTCCGAGTCCTACAAGAGGAGACGAGGAGATGCGTCTCTTTCGAATTCAAAGTCATTTGTGGTTGATTTGGAACCGGTTAACTCCTGTTCTCTGTGTCTGCCTCACCTCTCCCGTTCGGCCAAGCTCCAGCTCCATCAGAGCCACGGGCCCGCTGTGGGCGGCGCCCCCGCGGCTGGCCGCCGTCTGCAGGTCCACCCGCCAGGAGACGCCCCGGAGGCCCGGCTCCCAGCGGCTCTGGGCCAGCAGGCTCTCCCTCACCCGGATTCGCTGGCTCTTCCAGAAGCGGGCGAGGGCGGCGGCCTGTTCAGCGGTCACTCCGCCGCCATGCTTTTTGGTCTGGGCCGTGAGGAAGGCCTCCAGCTGAGCGTGGTCCATGTCAGCTGTGGCAATGGACTAGGGAGTGCAGGGGGAAAACACAGGAAATCTACAGTTTAAGCGCCAAGAGTGAATCAATCATGTCACACATCTTCTTGATGACCAACAAAGTGTAAAAATTGTTATCTTTATGAAAAGCAGAAAAACTTCTTGCAAATGAAAAATAAATACATCCTCCTCCCCGATTTGCAAGTGTAACATCAATATCAGTAAATAGCAATGAATGGCTAACAATGAGTACGATAGCACAACGCTGCTAGTAAGTAAATGCCGAGGAATAAGGAGAAAATTGTCTTAGCTAAGATACTATCCGAAAGAACTTTATTGAATAAAAACCGAAAATGAACACGAATGGCGGAAACACACACCGGAAGTGCCCCGTGTTTACGGTACAGTTCTCTACGAGACGCCTGAATACAAAGAGCAATGTATTCATAACGTTTAAGAACAGTCTGATTTACGATAGCAGTTTTGTAAATCATAAATATTCTATGTCGGTGTATGTTTAAAGGGGCACACCGGAGGTTCGGGTTCACCGCGGAGGACGAGGGAGTCCGGCACCGGTGCGGTTTACCGATGCTAGCATTAGCATCAATAGCCACGTTAGCTCCGCTATCCCTTCACCTTCAGCAGGCCTTTCATCCGCTCAAGCAGCGCCGTGAACTCGTCGTGCGGGAGCTCCGGGTACAATTCGCTCCGCAGCAGCTCCTCGGTGATCTCGCTGTTGTTGTAATAAACCTTCTGAGCGATTCCGTTCAGCAGGCCGCTCAGGGACTTAGTCGGTTCTGCGTCCGCCATCTTTTCCGGGTGTCCTCGGGGTCACGTGGCTATGGTCACGTGATATCGGGGCTGCATTGTGGGACTTGGAGTGTAATGTAACACTTTTTGTAAAAGGCGCCTTTCTCTGTACACTGTACAGACAAATACATCAAATGCAGATTTAAAATAAAAAATAAAAAATAAGAACGATGAAAGTGGCAAAGTGGAGAAAGTTAAAATCAGTAAAAGTGACAAAGCATTGGGCATCAGCAGTCCTTGTTGTTGTCATTCTGTCATCTATTTTTATCCTTGTTGTTGTCTTTGTCCTTTAAATTGTCTTTTTATTGTTTTTCTATTCATTTATTGTTGCGCTGTTGCTGTGACGAACGAATTTCCCCTATAGGGATCAATAAAGTATGATCTTGTCCTTGTCAGATGGAATAGGCTGCTTTAAAGGCTGTAGTAGTCGCCTCACTTTAAATTCCCATTGCTGCTTCTACTGCTTCTTATGAAAATAGAAATAACCTGGATTATATTTCAGAACACTGGCGTCCTGGGCACCCTCTGGGATTTGATTGGCCAAGAAGGGAAATGTGGAAATGAGGCAATGACCGAGGGACAATGGATACATTTGAAAAAGACCCCTTTAAAGAGGAATCTTAACGTGGTGTCATTCGGTTATGGCTTTCTTATGACATCATCATTATATCAAACGTTTAATAAGTGATCAAGTCTGAGGTGTAAAAACCCTTCGCTTTTGCAGTGAGTTTGTTAAAATATGTTAATGAGGAGCTAAAAACCACAGCCTCCCAATGTTTGAATTGTCAATTTAAAATCAAATTTCCACCTTTAATCTCAGCCAAGCTTTATTTCAACAAAATGGGGAAAGTGCATCAAATCAAAACAATTTTTATCATTTAAAAAAGTTCAAAAGGTATCCAAAGCTTCTGCGTCTTGTCGGCTGCGATCACGGTGACGGTCACGATCTTCGGGAACACGGGTGACAATTCCAGCTGTTCTGAATTGTTCAAAGTTATCACACATGTATATATTCACAGACATTTTGCACTGATACTGGAAAAGAATAGAAAGTGTTTCATGCACAAGAAGAACCAAGCCACTCTCTCTCCATATTTCTGTGAGTTAAATTCAGCTCACTTCTTCTTCTTCTTTTCCTTTCAGCTTTTCCCTTTCAGGTGTCGCCACAGCGAATCAACCTCCTCCATCTAACCCTATTCCCTGTATCCTCCTCTCTCACACCAACTACCTTCATATCTTCTCTCACTTCGTCCATAAATCTTCTCTTCGGTCTTCCTCTAGACCTCCTGCCTGGCATCTCCAGTTCCAGCATCCGTCTACCAATATAGTCCCTATCCCTCCTCTGTACATGACCCAACCATCTCAGTCTGGCTTCTCTGACCTTCTCTCCAAAACATCTAACATGTGCTGTCCCCCTGATGGACTAATTTCTGATCCTATCCATCCTGATCCCTCCCAAAGAGAACCTCAACATCTTCATCTCTGCTACCTCCAGCTCTGCCTCCTGTCTTTTCTTCAATGCCACTGTCTCCAAACCATACAGCACCTCTGGTCTCACCACTGTTTTGTAAAACTTTCCTGTCATTCGAGATGAAATTCTTCTATCACAAAAAAACCCTGAGACTTTTCTCCACCCATTCCAACCTGCTTGAACCTGTTTCTTAACCTCTTTTCCATACTCTCCGTTGCTCTGGACCGTTGACCCTAAGCACCTGAAATCCTCCAACTTCTTGATCTCCACTCCCTGTAGCCTCACCGTTCCAACCAGGTTCCTCTCATTCACACACATATATTCTGTCTTGCTGCGACTAACTAACCTTCATTCCTCTTCTTTCCAGAGCAAACCTCCACCTCTCAAGATTTTCCTCAACCTGTTCCCTGCTCTCACGACAGATCACAATGTCATCTGCAAACATCATGGTCCATGGAGATTCCTGTCTAACCTCATCTGTCAGCCTGTCTATCACCACTGCAAACAAGAAGGGGCTCAGAGCTGATCCCTGATGAAGTCCCAACCCCACCTTGAACTTCTCTGTTTCACCTACAGCACACTTCACCACTGTCTCACAACCAACATACATGTCCTGGACCAGTCTAACATACTTCTCTGTGACTCCAGACTTCCTCATACAATACTAGAGTTCTTCTCTCGGCACCCTGTCGTATGCTTTTTCTAGGTCTACAAAAGCACAACGCAGCTCCCTCTGACCTTCTCTGTACTTCTCTGTTAGCATTCTCAAAGCAAATACTGCATCTGTGGTACTCTTTCTAGGCATGAAGCCATAGTGCTGCTCACAAATACTGACTTCTGTTCTCAGTCTAGTTTCCACTGCTCTCTCCCATATCAGCTCACACAAAGAAAATGCAAAAAAAAGGCATGAAAGCATCTGCTCGCTCCCCCGTTGGCGCACTGCCGTGCCCCCTCCTGCGTTTGCCATGTTTGGCAGGGCTGCGGATCGTTGCCGTCCACGTCGGCAACGGTGCCCGGCTGACCCTCGCTGGGTTTACAATTAGGGCCTTCTCCCTCGACGCCCCGGCTTTGAATAACCCGAGCTCCCGCTTTGATAATGACCAAAATTCCGGCTTCTGCCCACATTATTAGAATATTTATTCCCACCATTCTCATCAGGTTGCTGGTCATCTTTGTAACACCATTGCTTCAATCTGTTTTTTTTGTCTGAGCAGCTTTCGCACCACATTTGATTGTCTCTATAGTCACAACGGAATACTTTCTTCCCATCAATTGTGTTCACCAGTTGTTTGAGGGCTCCAAAGGGGGCCTTTTCATTGATCCTGGAGCTTGTTTTGGGCTTGTAGATCTTCGAGAACACAAAAGCATAATCGTTCCACTCTTTGAGATCATCAAGGTACTTCAGGATAGACTTAGTTGAGCTCTCTGACATGCATGAGTATAGGCACGGTGAGGCGTAAACGAAGAACACCAACAAAGAATTTGTCTTTTCACCATTGAGCAAAGGGGTAAAGTTCTTCAAGACGCGGAGCTCTGCGTGTTCCACCCCCTCAGGACCCTGTTTCAAAACGGTGGCGGCCACCATACTGGGTGACTGGTACACTTCACCGTTCTGGATGGTTTTGAACATTTTAGCAGCTTCTTCTGAGACCTTGTTGATGTTGTATCTATTTCGTCCCGAGGTCTTTGTGACGCTGACAGCCACACTGAACATGGGGAGCTTCCTGCGAAGGGAAAATGGCCCAGTTTTAATATTTACCGCCCCTTGGGATGTTTGACGAAAACCAGCTGTGTCGGGAGTGAACGATCACATCAACCGATAGAATAAGAGTTGGAATATAACAACAAGGCAATAACAAAACAGAGACGTCCCGATGCCGACGTTCCCTTACTGTGTGTTCTGGGGGTGATTATTTTGTCTGTTCCGGCTGTCGGGGAAAGAAACGAAGATCAATGTGAGTGTTCAAACTTTGACAGAGGGATGTTCTCATGCAGAGAGGCCTTATGGCTGGGATGTTACTTTCACTGAGATCTAAGATGAGTAAGTAACATAAAAAAAAATAATAATCATGAAAACGAAGCAAAAATATCGAAATAAATTAATAAAATAATCAACTGAAGTATGAGCTAAAACTAAAATCACATAAATAAATAAAAAGAAGCTAAAAACCTGCTCACCTGTTGAGTACTTTTATGATCGAACCCAGGCTCCCGATGTCCACGGAGGAGGCGCTCCTGGCGGCCAGGAGGAGGTACAGCGCCGCCACCGCGAGCACCGCGGCGGGAACGCGGCGACCCGAGCTCTCCATGTGCAGCCTGGCCGGGACACGGTCGGAAGCAGGGTTTTAAAGAAATAAAAACGTATTTTTGGCCCTCAGAAAGTCATTTCCTAACCACCATGCTAGCAGGTACTAGCAATATTGTTGCCGTTAATTTACCGACAGTGTCGTTAGCCGGCTAATAGAGTTAGCGAAAATGAATGAGGAATCCCTGGTGCCCGTTCGCCCGTTTGCTAGCGTAAATACGCTAATCTGCCATCCGCGGTTCATCGCATTGTACCGCAATGTAGCCGTTTGTATTAACCGATGCGGGCTGAAACACCAACTAGCTATTTGTGGCTTATATCCCCGACAGTAAGATATTTATTATTGATTATAAGTTCGTGTTGTATTTCATTATAACACGTAAGCTGTTAGTAACCCCGGTATCTAATTAATATAAATTCTAAATATTCTATTTGCTACCACCCCTGTCAAGTATGCTAGTGGGCACGAGCCCCGCGTTAGCGAATGACATTTTTTCATAGCTTCCACGAGCACGTTGATTAGCAAATAATTAGCATTTTTTAAACTCACGAATTTACTGTAATTTGATCCTCTTTAGCCACCGTAAAGCATTACCTAGATATTTAAGTGGAAAAACAATATATTTGTACATTTGTATTATCTGTCTCTACTTAACAGGCATTAGCCATATATTAGGCTCATAAGCTAGCATCACTATTATCTTGTCCGAGCTAATATTTTATAATGACAAAGGGACTTTTTGACGCCTTTTTGCATAATTATTGAATCCTGAACAAACAAACCAAAAAGTGTATTTGCTATTTCTTACTGTTCATTTGACAAATCTTTGGATATTCTAGTATTTTTTAGTTTTATATCTGAATGCGTAGATAGCTGAAATGAAGTGTCTAATCGATATGCATTAATGTCAATGCATGATTTAGAATTATATAATGGTATAAATATAACACATAAATCATAGGAAACTGATAGTTAAAACTTTTTTTCTGTCCTTATGTGACACTTGCCTTATTTCTCTCTGTTTTTACTGTACTTAAAATATATGTATTTTTTAACTGCGCGTAACAAATGCAGGTGAATGTATCGTACTGTCATCTGGATTGACAGACCGGTGGAGGAAAAAAGGCTTTACCTGTTGTGTTGGAGCAGAAGAATCTGATCTGGTGGTATGATGAAGGTCAAATGGAGATTCTGCTGCAGCAGCTGCAGATGTAATATATAGACAGCTGGCTGCTGGTGGCCAATCCCCCCTGACTCTAACCATGTCCTTATTTGAACATCTTCAATAATTTGGTCGATGTAGGAAGTGATGGCTTTTGAATTCTTCTTCATGGAGCAACTGGAGTTGATTTTCATGGGAAGAAAATCGAGTCCACTTGCTACGAGAAGAAGACTTTGACAAGAACTGACCATGAACTGGATGACTGAGAACCTCTGCAGAGGTGGCTGTTGAACATGCTCTTATTTACATTTGGGCTGGAGACATTTCCTTCCTTGAAATTTTCAAAAAGGGGATTCAACATAAAACATGAATTATGATGCAGTTCTTCAGACTTGATGTCATGTTTTGGTGTCCAGAATGGAGAAGAACGAATCGTTTCTTTCCAAACGAGGTAGCCAGAGGTCCCCCTGGTCCTAAATGACCAGGAAAATAACCGGAGATCAACAACAGAAAAGCTCAGAAAAAGTGATCTGGTCTTGCCAAGCGCACTTGAGTCTGAAGTACGAAAGTCAGAGTTAAGATGAACGGAGAGGAAATGTAACATTCTCAACCTCCTCTGAAGAAATGTAGTGAAGATGTTTGTAAAGCATTCATTGGAGTTTTATGCATTTGAATACAGAGTTCTGTTGCTCGTTCCAGAACCTCCGGGTTGGCGTCAGACCCAAAGTGCACCGTCACACTGATGGAGCAGGACTGAGTGAAGAAAGAGCCGGCAAAAAAGAGGAAGAAGAGCAGGGTGACGTTGAAACCACACAACTTTATGACTTTGCATTTTTTCATGAGAGATCAGCGGTACCTGTATTTTTGATAAGGAGTCTCTGTTGTGTAATTCTGAAGCTCCAAGCAGGGACGTCAAAAACGGGAAGTGTCTTTCTTTTTTTCTCGTCGTGGCAACTGGACTCTAATTTCTTTTCTGGAAGACGTTTCACCCCTCAAATGACAGGGAAAGGTAGAGGGTTGGTTGACGTGATGCAGAGAAGGAAGATGGATATTACTCTGTGTCCAGGAGATCAGGTGGAAGGGTAGTAAGGCGAGAAGCTTAGGAACAGGTTTTAAGTTGTACTGTCATGGTACTGACAGGAAGAGAAATGGAGCAGGACTGAGGTTATCTTGAAAGGGGAGTTTGTTAGGAATGTTCTGGAGGTGAAAAGAATGTCAGAAAGACTCATGAGTCTGAAACTGGAAATTGAAGTTGTGGTGGTCAATGTTGTTAGTGGCGATGCCCCACAGGTAGGATGTGAGTTTGAGGAGAAGGAGAAATTCTGGAATGAGTTAGATGAACTGATCCAGAATATCCACAGACATGAGAGAGTGGTCATTGGGGCAGACTTCAATGCACATGTTGGTGCAGGCAATAGAGGTGATGAAGAAGTGATGGGCAGGTTTGGTATGAGTCCATCAGAGGGACGGCACATGTTAGATGTTTTGGAGAGAAGGTCAGAGAAGCCAGACTGAGATGGTTGGGTCATGGACAGAGGAGGGAGAGTGAATATTTTGGTAGACGGATGCTGGATTGGAGGTGTAGATGAAGACCAGAGAGAAGATGGATGGAGGTAGTGAGAGAGGATATGAAGGGGTGTGAGAGGGGAGAATCCAGAGTTTAGGGTTCGATGGAGAAGGTGAATTCGCTGTGGCGACCCTGAAGGGAAAAGCCCAAAGAAAAAAAAGAAGAACTGTCTTTTCCAAGCGAGGTAGCCAGAGGTCCCTCTGGTCCTAAATGAGCAGGAAAAAATAGGAAATCAAAACCCATGTTTTCCAGTCTTGTCAAGCACACTTGAGTCTAAAGTACGAAAGTCAGCTCGTAGTCAGTTTTATGCATTTGAATACAGAGTTCTGTTGCTCTTTCAAGAACCTCAGGGTTGGCGTCAGACCCAAAGTGCACCGTCACACTGATGGACACTGAAGAAACAGCCAACGAAGAAGAGGGTGACGTTGAAACCACACATCATGACTTTGAATAATTTCATGAAAGATCAGCGATACCTGTTTTTCTGATAAGGAGTCTCTGTTGTGTAATGCTGTTTTCTGCTCAAGAAGCAGGACAGCCTCTCTTCTTGAATTTCTTTTACCTTGTATCAACGCTGTGAAAGAGAGAAAGAGCATTGTTGAATGAGAAAAGGAGGGTTCGAGTGAGAACATTAAAAAACAGGATTGATCCTGCGGGATTTAAGACCATGTCACAAGTCAGAGAATGAGCCGAAATGTCCGTCCCACAAAACGATTAGAACTTTTCTTCAGAATCATGGAGTTCTTATCCTGGTGATATTGTTGTGATAAATACATACATCTTTCCTCCGCTATTCTTTAAATCACACAAAAACAGCACTTCTGCTCCGCCATTAAGAATTTGCAGCGGCCGTTTTCGTCAAAGGTGGTTTCTTTCTCACGGGTCGCCGTCGGACAAACCCCGAGAAAGCGGAACATCACGGGCCCCCACGCAAGGGACACAAAGACCAAGAGTCACACATGTTGAGTCGGATTTTGTTTATAAGACACCAAATCACGACACGGATATCTCAGGACACTTTCCACGTAGAGCAGGTTTGGACCACGCTCTTCAAAATGAGCTCCAGAAGTCTGACATTCTCCCCCGGGAGCAGGAAACACTGCCCTGCAGGAACCGAGAAACCAGGGGCAGATCTGAGCACAATGTTGGCAGCCTTAGAGATAGAACGCAGGAGTTTGCCACGAGGTTCTGGTGGCATCATGCAATAATGGCTTTTATATTCCTGAAAGAAAGAGAGAAACAGCAGAACCTTGACGTAGGGCTTTTCACAGATGCAAGTGGAGATCTGAGCGGGGTGAGCGTTTGACACGGACGTGGCCGCCGCCGTCGTCCGCAAAGTGGTGTTAAAAAACTGGGACGCGCCGCCCACCATGAGCTAGGCCAGGGAAAATAATGGGTAAACAAGTGTGGCGGACTCGTCTGTGAAGAGATGGAGAAGTTGATGTCGCTGAGATACGGTGACGGAGAGAGAAGGCGGGAGACGTTTAGAGGGATTCGGCGCGGTAGGAACGTGAATGGAAGAGGCGTTCAAAGCCGGTCATGGATGGTTTGATGGTTTAAAAAAAGAGAGGCGGCTTCACTCAGTCCATTAATGGAGTTTAGCCATAAAGTGGAGCAAAGCGTGCACCTTACATTCAGTAACACATTGTAGCATTGATGGTGGGAACGCTGCAGGAGGTCAGGCCACGCCTCCTGGGAACCTGCAGAATGACAGTCCAGGGGAGAGTATGTGAGGTTATCACACATTGATGGAGGGAGTTCAGAGTGTAGGAGAGGGGTATCATGGGATATTTCCCTCGGCGCAGCCGGCCGATGGCACCACGGCTTTCCAAAAGAAAGGTTTTAAGCTTGTTCTTAAAGAGAAGCCGTGCATGGTCTTACCTGCAGCTGCTGTCATAGAACCTTCTGGAGCATCTCCAAAATCCAACCCCTCCCCCACAACAACAACAGACACCCGAAAAGCTCTAGATGGACTTCAGCTCACAGGTGGTCATATTAAAACAGTTTTTATTAATTTATTCTCTATTAAAATAAAATCAGTGGAGAATCATGACACAGCAGAAGCTCAAATAAACAATAGAATATGGAATGTTCTTAAAGAAAATAAAAGCTCCAACTGGTCCATCAGGGGGGCTTTATTTCAACCACAGTCAAATAAAGCACCACTTTTATATATTCATATATATATAAAGATATTTATATATATATTTATATAGTTTTCATATACACCTTCAGGCAATGACTAGAGAGGATTCTTTACAGAATCAAGTTTCTTGTGGTTCTCTTAATTTACAGGTAAACTTAGTTTCTGGATAATTAAACCACAGAAAACATCAAGGCAACTTTCCTTTGCCTCTTTTGTAAAGTACAAAACTGGCACAGAGGATGACCGTCTTTATACACAGTAAAAATGCAATAAAATTAAATTACATAGGAGCAAAAGTCGTGTAAACCTTTCCCCGTTACAGCAAACCTAAAACAAATAAAATCACTTTCCAAAAACAAATTCAAATCTGTATAAAACACACACACACGCACACGAAACAAAAAAAAAAACAAAATGGAAAAAAAAACAAAAAAAAAACAACAACTTTCTCTTTGCCCTTTGGAAAAAAATGTGCTATAGCTTGGACATGTTTGTGTTTTGTCTTCTTTAAGGTCGGCTGTGCGAGTCGGAGGTTTACGGGAGCGGGACGACACGGCGGCGCCACTGACGGAACATCGGCTGAAGGCAACAACAGCAGCACAAACAGCAGAAGAAGAAGAAGAAGAAGAAGAAACCGAGCAGAATTCAGATCCAGGAGGAGGAACGCGTGTTGCAAAAAAAACAAAAACAAAAAAAAAAACAAAAGGGAGAAAAAAAAATCTCTTGGCGACTGTGAGCCGATGGTGTCACGAGGAGGGCGGGCCTTTAACGGACAGTTTGGTAACTATGGCGATGGTGGCCTCCACCGTCCTGTACAGCATGTCCAGCAGGTCCGGAGGGGGTCCGACGCCCTGGAACACCGGGGACGGGGCGTGGCCGGCGCAGCCCTCCGGCCCGTCCCCCGCCGTCCCCAGGGCCGACGGGAATGCGGCGTCCTCCGGAGGGGGCGGGGCCGAGCCGCTCTTGGAGTCCGAGTCCTTCTTGTCTTTCGCGTCGTCCCGCGGCTCCTCCTCGCCAGGCCCGGCGTGTGGCGGCGGCGCCTCCTGCGCCTCCTCCGCTTGCATGAAGCTCCCGCCGCCCTCCTGCAGCAGGGAGGACGAGGAGGAGGAGGAGAAGGACGAGGACGAGGACGTGGAGCCCTCCATCTTCTCCTCTTTGGGGGAAAGGTCCGGGTTCCCGGCCGGGGCGGGCTCGGGCGACGGCGGGTCCTGCTCGGTGCCCGGGTCGATCAGGGACGACGAGTCGCGGGTCTCCGTGTCCGAGTTGCTGGCGGGTGTCAGCGCCTCCTGGTGGTCGGGCTTCTGTTCGCCGCACGGCGGGAGGACGGAGGAGGTCGAGCACAGCGCCGCTGCCCCGTCGCCGACGCGGTCGTCCTCGCTGCTCACCCGCCGGCGCTTCACCGGGGTCGCACCTTCGTCCTCAGCTGACACACATGCACACACACACACATGCACACCAAGATTCACTCAGATGCATCCCTTGACTCCCACCTGAACGCGCGGATGGGAATTCTTGTCGAAATCCTCGTCGTAGCAGCTGGACTGGAATTTCTTCGCTTTAAGACGTTTCAGTCCTCACCTCAGTGGCTTCTTCAGTTTCCCAAGTGTGTGTGTGTGTGTGTGTGTTACCTTTTGCCTTGTGGTCTTTGGCCTCCAGCTCCAGGACACTGCGCTGCTGCACACACACCCTGCAGCGGCCAAGCAGCTCCTGGAGGGCGGGGCAGAGGGCGGGGTCCACCACCTGCGGCGGCTGCACCGACAGCAGCAACACCAGGGCCCGGAGATCCTGATGCGCCGAAGGACACCGGGACACGTGAGCAGATGTGTGTGTGTGTGTGTGTATGTATGCGTGCGTGCGTGCGCATACCGCGTTCAGCAGGCCGCTGGTCTTGCTGAGCTCCAGCCGATGAGCGGCCAGCTCGGGCTGCAGGCTGCTCTGCTCGCTCAGCAGGTTGGTGACCAGAACACCGATCAGGTTGGAGCAGCCAGGCCCCGACAGCACCTGGACCTGCAGGAGTGTCCTAACATTAGGGAACGCCGGACGCGGGGACTTGAGCTACCTCTGCGTTGGTGGAGCCGGGTACCTTGTGCAGGAAGCAGGTGAGGAAGGAGTAGGCCACGTTGTTGTTGAGGAAAGTCCTCTCGTCCATCAGGATGTACTTGATGTACTCACTGAAGGTCGGATCGTCACACAGCAGCTTCACGCACGTCTTGGCCAGGACAGACTGAGGAGGGGAAACACACACGGCGCTAAAGCGGCTGCAGTTCACCTTCTGCCACCCGATGAAGTGACGTGAAGTTTGTTCCCGTGCAGATGTGGAGTACCTGGGACTGGCAGAGCTCCGTCCACAGTTTGGGAAACAGAGCCAGGTGAAGAGGAAGTCCTTCATACGCGATCAACACACCTGGGAGGGAAGCAGGCCGTTACAGAGTTTCACCACGAGGTGTCGTTATTTCACCGTGAGCCAATCTTTCAGGATTTCAAAGACAATCCCAGTGAATTATTTGGTTTGGATGTTAGTGCTTGTTTTAAACGGCTAAGACAGAAAAAAAATCATGTATTATATTTACATTTTGAAAGCTTCGGAAAAGAAGAGTTTGCTAATACAGGAAGTCCTCGGTTCACGGCGTCCTCAACCTACGGCAGTGAGTGGCTACGTCGCCATTCCCCATAAAGTTCTGAAGAAAGTCTTCAGATGTGTGGCCTTTGCAACGTTAAAAACAAATTCCGTGCGGGAACTAGTTACTGAGTGGAGCGGAGGAATACGCCGTCACGCGATGAAAATGTTGTTGCTTTGCGGCGCCAGCCGAGGACCTCCTCTGATGTTCTCTCCCACTGCAGGCCGAGTGTCAGTGACGCAGCACTTCCTGGTTTTCAGCTTGTTTACTCATCTCATTTTTAACTAACCTGTTTAGTTTAGTCAGTAAACCAACTACTTTTCTTATTCGGGTTTCTTTGGAACCTCTTCTCCTCATTTGTCTTTTTGCTCCAAATCAAACTAAACCACCAAAAACAAACAAAACCCAAACCGACATACTCAGTTTGACCAGGGTGTCGGTGAATTTCTCGCAGTTGATGGCGACGCGGCACAGCAGGTGGATGAATTGGTGGTAGGACAGGAAGTAGTCCAGCAGCATGCGGTCGTACACGTCGTCTTTGCCCTGAGGGGGACGGACACACACACACACACACACACACACACACACACACACACACACACACACACACACACACACACACACACAAATGAAACCCTGCAGGAGCTTCACTGGCAGGGGTCGGAGGTCAGGCGGACGTACCTTGCTGCTCTCCACCATGGAGGGCAGCAGACACATGTTGAGCTCCGGTCTCTGGGGTCGGATGTTGTTCTTGGCTCCCATCAGTTTGATGTTCTCCCTGCAGGGCAGGTAGGGCCCGAAAGACACTGGAAACGCACACACGAAACACTAGAAGCTTCTGCAACCAAGCAGGACATTCAATGTTCTAGTACGAGTTTTCTATTTCTCATCAGAGCGAGGGGCGGGTGTCACCGCTGTCAATCATCTGCACCGTGATGGACAGCAGCGGGCGAGGAGGTGAAGAACGGCTGCTGAGGAGCAGCGAGGAGGTGAGGAGGAAGGACTCACTGGGGATGTTGCTGTGGTGGTAGGTGCAGTGGTTGTGCTGCAGGAAGGGCACCAGCGTGTGCAGGAAGTCGTGCGGACTCAGAAGAACCAGCTCCTTCAACACATCTACAGAAAGAGAGAACAGCTGCCTTCACACATACACACACACCTGTCAGCACAGGTGCAGGTGTGTGTGTGTGTGTGTGTGTGTGTGTGTGTGTTACCGAGGCAGGCGTTGCGGAGCTCGGGGGGGCTGTAGGAGTTGAGGAGGGTCAGCAGCTTGTGGGCGAAGTCGATCCTCTCCTGCCACTGGATGAGAGCCTGCTTCACATCTGGAGGAGACACGGCGGATCCACTCTAGCGCCACATTGACCCTCAGCTTTGACATTCCTTCATTTTATCCTTGTCAAGTTCTTAGCCCGAACTTCGCCGCAGTTTGTTTCCTGATGTTCCAGCCCATTTACAAGGACCACCGTTCGCCACGCAACCCGGCACAATGACGGGCGGGAGAAGCGAGCGAGATGCTGACCTTTACGCTGCAGGTACGGCCTTGTGGCTTTGAGCACCGACAGGAAGATGGACAGCAGCTCCACCAGGTCGCCGGTCACATGACACGCAGTGGCCTCGTGGTACATCATGTGCAGGGTGTTGAAGGACTGCAGAGAACACACACACACACACACACACACACACACACACACACACACACACACACACACACACACACACACACACACACACACACACACACACACACACACACACACACACGGTGGTGCCCACGTGCAACCACCACTCTGCCCTCCATTGGAGAGAGCGATGGCGCCCGTACCTCCGTCGTGAGGATGAGACCCCTGTTGAAGACCACCCGCAGC
>CAAKHD010014201.1:3859-65598 GCA_901007705.1 Fistularia tabacaria
CCCCAGCCCCCCCTGCACTTGGTTAATGGAAAAAAGATTGTTGACATCTGACCCTTGCGCTGCCTCCCCCCCCCCCCCGCCCCCATTTCTTTATCCATAAGAATGCACTTAGCATTTCCTCCATCAACAACATCTTGAGGTTCTGTGACTTTAAGTCATGCGCAATCTTTCCTTTAGCAGCAGCAGAAAGTTAAGTCTGAACAAACCGTTAACTACAAGAGGAGGGAGTTTAAATAATCTTTTGTAATAATGTAATTTTAATCCTTTTTTTCTCTGTATTTGTGAGAGGCAGTATACAGATGCAGTATTTGCTTTGAGAATACTAAGAGAGAAGTACAGAGAACGTCAGAGGGAGCTAGATTGCGATTTTGTAGACCTAGAAAAAGCATAGGACAGGGCACCATCAGAGGAACTCTTGTATTGTATAAGGAAGTCTGGAATGGCAGAGAAGTATTTTAGACTGGTGCAGGACATGTATACTGGCCGTGAGACAGTGGTGAGGTGTGCTGTAGGTATAACAGAAGTTTAAGTCGGAGGTGGGACGTCAGGGATCAGCTCTGAGTCCCTTCTTGTTTGCAATGGTGATAGACAGGCTGACAGATGAGGTTTGACAGGAATCTCCATGGACACTGATGTTTGCAAATGACATTGTGATAAGTAGTGAGAACAGGGAACAGGTTGAAGAAAATCTTGAGAGGTGGAGGTATACTCTGGAAAGGAGAGGAATGAAGTTTAGTTGCAGTTAGATAGAATATATGTGTGTGAATGAGAGGAACCATGGTTGAACGGTGTGACTACTGGGTTTGGAGATCCAGAAGTTGGAGGACTTCAAGTACTTAGTGTCAACAGGGGCAACGGAAAGTGTGGAAAAGAGGTTAAGAAATGGGTTCAAGCAGGTTGGAATGGGTGAAGAAAAGTGTCAGGAGTACTATGCGATAGAAGACTTTCAGCCAGAATGAAAGGAAAGGTCTACAAGACAGTGGTGAAACCAGCGATGCTGCATGGTTTGGAGACAGTGGCATTGAAGAAAAGACAGGATACAGAGCTGGAGGTAGCAGACTCCCTTTGGGAGTGACCAGGATGGATAGAATCAGGAATGAGTCCATCAGAGGGACAACAAATGTTAGATGTTTTGGAGAGAAGGTCAGAGAAGCCAGACTGAGATGGTTTGGTCATGTACAGAGGAGGGATAGTTACTCTATTGGAAGAAGGATGCTGTAATTGGAGCTGCCACGCAGGAGGTCTAGAGGAAGACCAAAAAGAAGATTTATGGACATAGTGAGAGAGGATATGAAGTTGTTTAGTGTGAGAGAGGAGGATACAAAGATTAGGGTCAGGTGGAGAAGGTTGATTCGCTATGGCGATCCCTGAAGGGAAAAGCTAGATGGTAAAAGAGATTAATTTCTCACTGGTTTGGAGTTTATTTATTTCTTAGGCTTTCACTCAGAATCCTAAAGAAATAGCTGATACTGACAGGAAAACCTGCAAGCAGTTAAAGCTTCACGTCGTTGTCACTCTGTTTTACATACCCTGTCCAGTAAATTATTGTAAAATCATTTTAACATTAATATGCTTAATGATCTAACCCTGAATACAGCTCTGAAAAGACATTTATATCTTGCCACACCCAGCCATGGTGGTGCCATTTACATAAAATAGCAGGAAGCACAAAACTACAACTGAGTCAAAAATATTTAAAAAAGAAAATCTTATCAGTCATACTGGGATTCAGTTACTGACCCGTCTATGCCTGTTTGTCTTCAGCCATGACAGAACAATGCAAGATATCGTCTACAAGCTGGTACCCGGACTTCAAGAGGGTGAGAGCCGCCACATCAGTTGGGTTTGAGGCCCAGCGTCTGTGCATACGACTCAAGGGCGCCACGTTGGAACACTTGTGAAAACTGAGTTAAGGTTTCCTGTCTTCCTGCCACAGCGGAGATAAAAAAGCAGCGGGAGTTCTACCAAAAGCTTGGCATGGAGGTGCCTGGGGACATTAAAGGAGAACTCTGCAACATGAAGACACACCTAGATCAACGCAATGGTAGGATCTGCCTCGCAAGACTGATCATTTGAAAAGGCTTTGGTTGGAGGGAGGGTGGGGTCACATGGTTGGTCACCTTCATGGTTGTCGCCTTCACCCAGCAGTCTCTGCCCAGTGGGAGTGCTAAGGTAGGCAGCACGGAGTTATTGATCAACAAAGAATAGATTTTAGTGCTATATGTGAGTTTCCAACCCTGCCCAAACTGCACAGATTCATCCTATGATACCAATGTGTTACCAAAGGGGTGACAGAGAGCCACAGTGGACTGTTTCAGTACTTCTGTATGTTATTTATGCCGTGTGGGATACATAAAATGACCCGGTGTCTGAATGCTTCTCCCTCCTGCACATTTTTTAGGATGTCAGATTTTCTGAGAAATTTGTTTGTTTCTCGGAGAAGCTGGAGATTTCCTTCCCCCTGGTAAATTTGGTGGTTAGGTAAAGAAATGTGTGAGCTGATGGGCAGCATCTATTGGTGTTACTTTAAAATTTCAAACAATCAAAAATTTTGTGTCTACATCTCTGTTGTTGTATTAAAAAACATACAATATAAAAATATATTTAAAAATTCAATATTTCAACATTCAGAGATGCAGACACAATATTTTAAAAATTCAATATTTCAACATTCAGATTCATAGTATTGCTTCTAATATTCCAAAAATGTTTTATTCCCTAATTCCCTCTGATTTTTTCAAGGTCACTTCTAGTGATTAGATTAAAAAAAATAGATCATCTCTTGTTAATTTGTACTTTTCCTGCCAATTTCTCTCTCTCTTTCTGGCAGTTTTAAGCTAAATTCTTTAAGATATCATTTTTCGACTAATATTGCTCTGTAATGTTTTAAGTGAATTTCAGGCATTTCAGGTGATCAAACTTTAAAATTGTACAAGCAGTCAGAGAAGGGAAACAGCTAAGAGATGTTGGCACTAAAGATGAGATATTTTTGTGGTTTGATGAATTTCCATGTGTTCAAAGAGTGCAATCACGACAGTGGGCACACAGAGGGTTTTTTGCCACTGTTGACTAAAATTAAGAGAGAAGCGGCTGTGTAACGGCGTGATTTTCTCTCATACCCTCCATGATCTGTCCCTGCAGCACTCTGCTGCCTAGCTTACTTAGCTTAGCTGCACCCTGGTGCATCATTTTCAGTGCTGCCACTTTGTAGCTGACGTCGGAAAAGACACACAGGAGCCCTTTTTTTCTTTCATGCTGCAGACACCCTGCCCAGAGATATGTCCCCACGTCACAATTGAATTACAAAAACCCTTTTGAATGTGGTCTAGATAAGACTAGCACAAAAATTAAAAATCAAATTTTACTTGTATTTTTATTTTGTCCAGACATCGTTAGATGTATCTGTTCTAACGAAGTAAATGTCTGATTTGGGCCAACAGTCGGAAAGAGACCTTGGATGTTCATATGCCAATATAACTGTGTCTGAAATGTAAACTGAACTGGCTCCCCTCAAGATACAAAATGACATTGCTGATAAAGAGTTGTTTGTTTCCACCAGCAGAAACTTAAAATTCTCGCTGGGCGTTTTCCAGAGCGCTTGATACAAGAAAGTGGAAGAACCAGAGGCAGGATGAATCTGCTGTGTGCACTCCTCTATTTCATAACTATAAACTCTCAGGCTTTACACAAACCCAACTCATTCCTTCCTCCATCTTATTCCCAGCACGCCATGACTTGATAGTGTCATTGTGCGGGCTGCTGCACTTTCATTGTGTGCGATGAGACATCATGAATCTTCCTGATTGTTAAACTGAGGCGAAGAGGGGAAAAAAATTGGAAGAAAAAACAAACTGTACAAGACAGACACGGGCAATTACCCTATTACCAGACTCTGCAACCTCAAACACAAATTGCGCTTCCTTGTCTGTTTAGAGCCACTGAGCCACTCAGGGGTTGTTAAAACAGTGATGCTCTACAATAACAGAGTGTGTCCCGATAAACAATCAGGGAGTTGGGCTCTGGAGGTGGTCGCTGTGGAGATGTCTGAGCACGCCTGGGCCTCTCCTGGTAATACATTGGTGACAGTTTGCCGAAACAGAAAATTGTCTTCAGGGCCGGGAACGCAATTCCATCCTCGGTCTGAGGAGAGGGGAACTGTCCACATGCGTAGAGCAAACAGACGAAACATCTTTGTTGTGAGATTTTTGTTGAAAAACAATACCCTTTTGTGCTGCAATTGCATGACAACACCGCACTTTGTATTTAACAGTTTCACATTGACAGAAAGAAAAAGAATCCAATAGTTTTCCAAGATGATATATACATATATATGGGAGTTTCACATGTTAGAAGTCCACCTTCATTGAAATAGAGTGCAAGAAAGTAACAGGTTTCTGGAAGGTTCAGTTTGAAACCAAAACGCTGTTTGTTTGTTTTTTTTTGGTGTCCCGAAACCCACCTGTGTTGTTTTGCTACTTTAGCTTGAGTAAAATGTAAAGTGCTACTTTTCCCAAAATCTAGGAAAGGCATTAGTTGGCTGAAGTCTGGCTTTCCAAAAGACTTCAGTGGACGGTCGCAGAGTTATAGTTTCTTGACATTAGGTTGATAAGAGAAACCCTGCTGGTGGTAAGACCGCAGGCCGGGCAGCCCAGTGGGGTCTGAAATGTCCAAATGGGCTGAATATTTTCAAAAGAAGAGATTTTGCCAACTCATCACTAATAACCCGTCTCGCTGTACTCCTTAAACAGGTGATGCAAAATCAGAGGAAACGGCCAATAAGGACCATGGAGAAGACAAGCCGGAGGAGGACAATGACTATCACCGTAGCGACGAACAGGTAAACCTCTAACTCTGTGTCACTCCACAGCCAGTTCTTTTGTGTAGCTTTCTGAAGTTTATTTTCTCCAACTGACCTCCGTTCATCCGTTCCTGACGATCAAGTGTGATGGGATGAAACCTGATAATTTATACTTTATCGAAAAGCTGTTTCTTTTTTTTATGCTCAGGAGTTTCAAATGGGCTCTGGCAATTACTGGCAGGTGGCAAAGTCGCTGCCCAGGTGGAGCGAGGATGATGCTTGTGGCAGTCAGGCTACGATAGTGGCAGTGAGGATGAGGAGGAGGCTGGTGAAGCGGATGTTGAGGGAGATGGAAGATGTGCCAGCCACAGAACTCAAGGATGAGACAAGAAAAAAAATCATGAATTTCCAGGAAATGAAAGACATACATTCTTTTAAGGAAATTAACCAGTTGATCTTCTGGATTTTTCCTGTTTCTTATCTTCATAACCTTAACTTAAAAAAAAAAAAAAAAACAATGCAGGATATGGAAGACAGTCTGATCTCTCAGGTCCAAAGCCGGCCATCAGCATGAATTAAATTACAACATTATCTGAATTAGGGGTATTTTTCTTGAGAGTTGATATTTCATGAAATTTGTGTTAATAAAGCAGTATATGTTTCATTCATTTCTAAAGCAAAGAAGACAACTTTTTATTTAAATGCACTATTCAATTTACATTTAATTAAAGACCGTAATGTACAAACAACACCGCAACCAATTACGGATTAGGATCTTAATGTTGTAACATTGTCACCATTTATTCAGCTGTTTACTAATTTGGTGAAGGAGTATTAAACCAGGTGTTCCATTGATACCTTTAGAACAAAAAAAAAACATCCAATGCTTTGAAAGACAAAGGTTTTTTTTTTTTCTTAGGTACAATTTTGTTTAGTTTTAGCATTTTTACTAAAGCCACTGTAACTCTTCTAATGCAGTGAAAATGCCTGATAGGCAGCTGAAAAGAGAAGGCTCGGAGTTACGTTTTTCTTTTTCAGAGCTGATTTTAACAAGTGCGATTCTAACAGAAAATAAATGGGGTTAAATATAAGTTAAACAGAAGACAGAACAATAATATTTCATTGAAAATGAGATGCATGTGAGATTTTCTTTTCTTTGTGCAAAGGCTAAAAATATATAAAACAACATCTCTTTCCCACAATAGGTGTTACAACAGCAAACAGTTAGTTCCTTTTTTTTTTAATGGTTAACTATTTGCCACACTAAAAGAGTCACTTTGTCCCTTGAAACTTGTGAAAATATATTTCAAATCTGCCTAATAAGATCAACCAATATGATTAGGTTTGTCTTCTTGCCTAGACCAAAGAACTAGGTGGTGAGGAACAAAAATCACAGAGAAGAAAAAAATGCCAGGTTCTTTGGCTGTGGCTCAATTTGAAGCTGAATGAGATTTAAAACCCAGAGACTGAAACCTGGGCAGAGCACAACAACAGATTTTATTTTTATAAATAAAGTCAGCCACTTGCAGCCAAGCTGCTCTTCACTGCCCCCATGGGCGAAGCAGCCCTGTCCGTCGTTGTAACGCTCTTGCCCTTCTGCGATATTGGCGGATGCAGCTAGACGTGCTTGGAATAGCTAATGTTGTGGTTTGAATAGCCAATTGTCACAGGGCAGCGGGGGTGGTGGTGGTGGTGGTGGTGGTGGGATGAATGGTTAAAATGGCTGCCTCAGGGTTCCAACTCCTGGCTCTGTTTGGATTAAGAAATCAAAAGTCTGTCAGCATTTGAGCTGTTCTGAGCAATGGTGTGCTATGAAAACCACAGCATTCTCACAAAACCACAACAATGTCACAGAACCACAGTGTTCTCATTGAACCATTGTATTCTCAGAACCTGACAGTCACAGGCAGGTTAACCCGCCAAACTACTTTGAAGGATGAAGTGCACACCAAGTACGCTCAGAAAAGCCACATGAAATGTAACAGGAATACTTGTTCGGGTTATATGGACTTAACCATTCAAGGAGTTATCATTATAACTCCTTTGAGCTAGAACTCCCTCCCTCCAGCTCCACTCTGCCATCTTGACGATGCCTCATTACCCAAGCCCGGGCTAGGACCGAACTAATGGTGCTAAGAGAGAACACAGCAGTAGAACTGACCCGGCAGACACAATTTAGTTTCCGGAGGTGTGTAACACAATATTATCAAGCAAGCCACCCTTCCGAGATTGACAGGAGCACTGCAGACGAGGAAGACAAGAAAATGGAGGAGGAGGAAGAGGGATGGGGGGCGTGGGGGATTTAATGAGCCAGTGCTATTTTGGTCTTAAAGAGAGAGAGAAATAGGAGCTGCATAATCAATTATTGATCAAGCCTTGATTTATTAGCAGCCCAATTTTAAGCCTGCACTTTTTCTTTGCACAGGAAGTACAGACGATGTACTTAGCTTCTTTGTGCTGATTTTTCGATTTAGCTTTTTGTGCTGGGGTGATTTATAGTATTTTAATGTTTAAGTACTTTATCGCAAGTTTGTTTTTTTGTAATTAGTGGTCATTTTTGGCAAATTGTTAATGTCATTGAAAATTGTTCTATTTTTCAGTAACTTTGAACTCTATTTTGGGTAATTAATGCATTCATGGGGTTTTTATGCAGTTTGTTTGCCAAATTATGGATTATTGTGAGGCACTTTCTTAGCAGATTTTTTACTATTGTCTTTAAAGTTTTTTTTACTTCAATTTTTCACTTAAAATTTGACGTATTTATTGTGTTGTTTTGTGTATTTGGAAGGTAATTTAATGCAGGTTTTGCAGCATGGTATATCGATGACTTTAATATGATTTAGATATATGGAAGTATATCAGATATATGGAAGCAGCCCAGATGTCTTTCCCGCAGGCAGACGCCTTTAACAGAAACTCCAGTTTCATTGGCTTCACGAGAGAGGCTGCTTCCGGACAGCGAATGGTCCAGATGAAGACAGAGGCTTTTATCCCCCATCATCAGCTTCTGCTGCCGCAGAGCAGATCCATTACACCGCTACTTCCAGAAAGAATGACACCATTTCTACTTTCTGTAGAATCAGGGATGGGGGAGGGAGGGAGGGAGAGGGCAGCTCTAAAATGGAGGATCAGCCATCCTGACTCCTCTGACCCTCGGCCACAAAGCACCAGATTTCTCCGCAAGACTCATTGTTTGGCTAAGACTCGTTTTAAATTTCTACTGCTACATATTTTATTCAATTCATATTCTGGGGTATTTTCGGGGGTGGGAGTTAGTGTTATTTCAGATGTGCTTTGGTGATAATTTTCCATTATTTTCTTACTGATTGTGCAATAATTTTATGTAGGTTATGAGATGAGATGTACTTCAATGATTCCATGATTTGGGAATTGTTTCGCAGCAGCAAAACATACCACGAGAAGACAGTGACAAGCTAAAAATAAATATATATAGAAACAAAGTAAAGTAAAATAAGATCCAGTGTGAAGTGGAGGGTCTGGCCAGGGTTATCCATGATGGATGACAATTTCTCAAGCATCCTCCTTTCCACCACGGTCTCAAAGTTGTCAATTCCCTCTCAATCACAGAGCCAGCTCTCCTGATGAGCCCCTTCTAGTCTACAGGAGTCTCTGGCTCTGATGCTGCTTCCCTAATTATTACATAATTGCTTCCTAACTTTAAGTCACTGTTTCACTGTTTTTTTTGTTAATTGTCTTGGTGAGTTTTTGCATAATTTTGGATCAATTTAAATGTGATAAATTGCATTTGAGTTTTTTGTAATCTAAATACAATTATTTTGATTTTTATTTGATTTTAGTGAAAATTCGTGAAGAATATTTATTTTGTATATGTGTATGTGTCCCTCCTAGGTCAGCATCTGCCTAGAGTGTAACAGCAGCAAACTGCGCGGCCTGAAGCGCAAGTGGATCCGATGCTCTGCACAGGCCACTGTCCTCCACCTAAAGAAGTTCATCGCCAAGAAGCTCAACCTGACATCTTTTAACGAGGTAATCTTCCATCACTGCTGCCGCAAGTTTGATCCCACTGCGTATGCATTTGGGCTATTCCCGTCATTTTTGTCAAATGGCATCATGCAGGTTGTTCTACCTCTATTCTTTCCTGGTCTCTTGCATGAGAGGTTAAAACATTTATAAACAAAAATGGTGTCCTTTAAAGTCTGTACGCAATACCCACAGATGACTAAATTAACTTACTAATTAACTTTAAACCTTAAACTATTTAGAACATGTGAGGATTCAGTGAGGCCTGCTGGGGACCTTTATTTACATTATGCATTTTGTTTTTTCTAATCCTGGATACACACACACACCTCAACACAACTCTGATATTCTAAAACTTTACTGCAATTGTTTTTTTTCTCTTGGGACAAATAAGATTTGAGTTTTTAATCTGAATGTTACCATATTTTTAAAATAATTTTACCGAAATCCACATGGTAGATTGATTTAGATGGTAGATTTTCTTAAATACCTTTATTTCACAGTCATTACTCGGCTAGCAAGCACATTAAAAAATACCATACAAATATATGACCACATCATTACCATAAATAATATAAGGCCCACAGGGGGCCTTTCCCTGTGGAGACTGTATGTTCTCCACGTGTCTGCACGGGCTTCCTTCGGGTTCTTCAGTTTCCTCCCACGGTCCAAAAACATGCTTGAAGTTAATTGGAATAAATTGGAAAAATTGCTCACATGTGTGAATGAGAGAGTGAATGGTAGTCTGCGTCCATATTTGGCCCTGCGATTGACTGGCGACCGGTCCGGGGTGTACCCCACCCCTCGCCAAATGACAGCTGAGATAGACTCCATCATCCCTATGAACCTAAGTGCAGGAAAAGGGGTAGAAAATGGATGGATGGTTTGGATAAATTAATAATAATAAATAAATAATAATACTACTTGGTGAGCATGGCATGATTACTACTGTAATTCTTCTTCTTTTCCTTTCGGCTTTTCCCTTCAGGGGTTGTCACAGCGAATCAACCTTCTCATCTAACTCTATTATCGGTATCCTCCTCTCTCACACCAACAAACTTCATATCCTCTCTCACCATGTCTATAAATCTTCTCCTTTGCTTTCCTCTAGACCTCTTGCGCGGCAGCTCCAATTCCAGCATCCATCTATCAATATATTCACTATCCTTCCTCTGCACATGACTGAACCATCTCAGTCTGGCTTCTCTGACCTTCTCTCTAAAGCATCTAACATGTGCTAACATGGACTCATTCCTGATCCAATCTCTCCTTGTCACACCAAACAAGAACCTCAACATCTTTATCTCTGCGACCTCCAGCTCTGTCTTCTGTCTTTTCGTCATTGTCACTGTCTCCAAGCCATACAGCATCGCTGGTCTCACCACTGTCTTGAACACCTTTCCTGTCATTATGACCGATATTAATTTATCAAATAGTACCCCTGATACTGTTCTCCACCCATTCCAACCTGCTTGAACCCGTTTCTTTACCTCTTTTCCACACTCTCCGTTGCTCTGGAATATTGACCCTAAGTACTTGAAATCCTTGAACTTCTTGATTTCCACTCCCTGTGGCCTCACCGTTCCAGCCGGATTCACACACATATATTCAATCTAACTGCAACTAACCTTCATTCCTCTCCTTTCCAGAGCATACCTCCACCTCTCAAGATTTTCCTCAACCTGTTCCCTGCTCTTACTACAGATCACAATGTCATTTGCAAACATCATGGTCCATGGAGATTCCTGTCTAACTTCATCTGTCAGCCTGTCCATCACTACTGCAAACAAGAAGGGGCTCAGAGTTGATCCCTGATGAAGTCCCATCTCCACCTTGAACTTCAGTGTTAAACCAGCACAGCACACCTCACCACTGTCTAACAGCCAGCATACATGTCCTGCACCAGTCCAACATACTTCTCTGCCATCCCAGACTTCCTCATAGAACACCACAGTTCCTCTCTCGGCACACCGTCGTATGCTTTTTCTAGGGTACTTGGTCTCCTAATCTATTTTCCTCCTGGACGACACACCAAGTACTCTCCTACCTGTCTCCCTGATCACATTACTGTAGTTGTCCAGTCATCTGCAAGCTCTCCCTGACCACCCAGAGCCTTTCTCAACTCTTACCTGAGAACCATACAACACTCTTCCCTTTTCAGCTTCCACCACTTTGTCCTATGCTCTGCCTTTGTCCTCTTGATCTTCCTTGTCACCAGAGTCATCCGACAGACCACCATCCTATGCTGTCTGGCTACACTCTCACCTACCACCACTTTGCAGTCACTGATCTCTTTCAGATTACCTCTTCTATCCAAGATGTAGTCTACCTGCATGCTCCTACCTCCGCTCTTATAAGTTACCATGTGTTCCTGTCTTTTCTAGAAAAATGTGTTCACTACAGCCATTTCCATCCTTTTTGCAAAGTCTACTGCCATTTGTCCCCCTATGTTCCTATCCTGGTTACCAACCTGCTCTCTTCATCACCTCTATTGCCTACACCAACATGTCCATTGAAGTCTGCACCAATTACCACTCTCTCATCTCAGAGGATATTTTGCATCAATTCACCTAACTCATTCCAGAACTTCTCCTTCTGCTTTAGCTCACATCCCACTTGTGGGGCATAGCCACTAACAACATTGAGCATCACACCTTCAATTTCCAGTTTCATACTCATAAGTGTATCTGAAATTCTTTTCACCTCCAGAACATCCCTAACAAGCTCCTCCTACAAGATAACTCCAATTCCATTTCTCTTCCAGTCAGTACCATGATAGTGCAACTCAAAACCTGCTCCTAAGCTTCTAACCTTACCACTTTTCCACCTGGTCTCCTGGACACACAGTATATCCACCTTCCGTCTCTGCATCATGTCAGCCAACTCTACCTTTTCCTGTCATCGTCCCAATATTCAAAGCCCCAGACTCTTGCCTTTCCTCCTCTCTGTATGCTTCCAAACACACCTTCCTCCTCTCCTTCTTCAACCCACAGTAGCTCAATTTCCACTGGTACCCCTGCAGGTTATCGGCACCAATGACGGTCATGTTAACCCGGGCCTCCGGTATGAAATTTTTAGGTTCGATTCGCATATTTGGTTTTGGCAAAAGTTTTACGCCGGATCCCCTTCCTGACGTAACCTTCTGTTTTTTTTCCGGGCTTAGGACTGGCTCAGGGAGACACTGGCCTGTGCCGCCCTGAGCCTGCATTGTTATCACTACTGTAATTATTATGTCTTAATCAATCATTCATTCATTAGTCTTTAATGTTTGATTGGATTTTATTCAGGTTGAAAAAAGTTTCCATTGTCTTTTTCAACTTTTTTAAATGTTTTTTTTAGCGGTTTGGAAATGATAAAAGGGAAATGGTTTTTAAAAGTTCCACAGAGTGCGGTGCGGCTTGGGCCTCAGAATAACAGGCAGATGGCCATGTTGATCAACAAGACAAAGTCGATTTAATCCCCCCCCACACGACTCATCGGCAGGATTTGTGTTGCCAAATTTGTCAGAAAAAGAAAAAAGAAAAGAGCTCCAAAACTTGTCATTACACTCCCTCTTCAGAGCGGGTGAGGGTGGTGGAGGGGGATACTAGGCGAGGGGTGTAATTTGACAGATTACAGAAAATGGGTTTAAAGTACGATGAGAAAAATGATCAGGAAGAGCCTTGTTCTGTGTTCTCCTGTTTCCTGCAAGCATCTGTCCCTCTGGTCCTCCAACTCTATTGATCTGTTTTCTCCCCAATCTTTGAAAATTAGCTAGTTATTTTTTGGTAATTTAAGGCTGTTTCTTTTGATGGCTCCCTTTTTTTAATTCATAACTTGTTCCTCTTTAAATATGCTTGCTTTGCACAAATACTGATCTTTCTTGCTGATACAGTCCTTGACTACAAAGTTGATTTGTTCTTAAATGTAGTCCTTGACCCAAAACTGCTGTCAGAAAAAATGTGAAATGGTTTAATCTGTCCCTGACCCAACAAATTAAATGCTTGAATTACTGTTTTATACTTGTTTATTGCTCAAGATAGCCTCGCAAGCTTATTTTCTATACTGATGACTCTGCTTTGTACCTGTGTCAGCTCCCTTTATCGCATTGTTCTTCAGACAGTGATCCCGCTCTACCATCCTGCAGAGCTAGATCCAAAACACAAAGGCCTTGTTCATGCTTTGCTACATTTTCTTTATCCACCTCATTTGATGTCCTAAGAATTTAAAAACAAGTAAAATCAAAAACAAAGCTCTGAGAAGCAACGAGGAGCTAAGTAGAGTAGAGTGTTCTAACAATGGATGCTGCAGTGTGACTGATGTTTCTCAGCAAGCAGTGTGGCAGACAGTTAGCAGCTTACTTATTTCTTAACCAAAATTTGGTTTTTGTATTCAGGCATTTTTTATTCAAATTTTGTTTAGAAACCAATTTGTCTCGGAAGTATTGCATTATTCCCTCCCTATGAGAGGTGTGTGTGTGTGTGTGTGTGTGTGTGTGTGTGTGTGTGTGTGTGTGTGTGTGTGTGTGTGTGTGTGTGTGTGTGTGTGTGTGTGTGTGTGTGTGTGTGTGTGTGTGTGTGTGTGTGTGTGTGTGTGTGTGAGAGCTGCGGCCACATTAGCATTAGACATAGTAGTAGTGCTGATTCCTTGAGAAGGGACTTTTCAGAGCCTCCTGTTTAAACTTCTCTGCTGCTGGGGGTGGATGGGGGACCACACACACGCGCGCGCTCACACACACACCCTATCCTTCTGAAAGAACTGTTCTAACAGCCCGGAAGGGTGTCATGAAAAGCCTCAACTGAGATATAGGAATAACAGTTTTTTTTTTCTTATTTTTATTTTCTTCTGGCATTTCATTCACACTGTGCAGGACCCTCTCCCAAGGTTTCTTTCACGGAGTAGAAAAAAAGGGTGAGGTAAAGTAAATGCTGAAGTACTGAAAAACAATGTTGCGCTGGAAAATGGTTTGAACTGAAAAACCTGAGTAAACGAGAAATGTCCAGGAAATGAATTCCAATGTTACCTGAAATCCATCAGGAACCTGCTGATTATTGTTTGGGAGGAAAAAAATCAGATAAGGGCTCATCCTAAAATTGTCAATTACAGAGGAACTCACCATGCCCAGAATGTCCCAAGAAAAGTCTTGGAAAATCTTTGGTTTTCAAGTCCTTAATTAATTGTCTCTGAGTGAAATTTCTTGATTAATTCTTATCTCTGCCCCTCCACCACATCCCCCACCCGATCCCACGCCACAGCTGGACATTTTATGCAACGAGGAGATCCTGGGCAAAGACCACACGTTGAAATTTGTCGTCGTGACAAGATGGAGATTTAAGGTAGCTGATGTGTGTTTTGTTACTCAGCCATCGTAGAATAACACTGTAATGTCAGTGTTACGCATGTTTCAACAGTCTTCGACTGATCAAATTTCTGACCTTATTATTTTTCCCCTGCAGGATTTCAGATAAAATCAAAGTCCGATTTATTTATTTGTTTGTTTATTTTTCTAACTTTGTTTCCATTTTGAGGCCTTCTTGTCACCCTGTGTTTTCTAACGTTCTCTCGTTTCAGAAATCCCCACTCCTGCTCCATTACAGACCGAAGATGGATCTTCTGTAGCTAAGACGGACACATTGGTTGTTTAGTTTTATTTCATTTTATTTTTATTTTTTTTCGCAGACTGCCGAATTGTTTCTTTTTTTATTTATGCAAAGACGATCAAAAACCAACACCAAGCAAAAGACCCCGGCAACATGTCACACCAAGCCAGCAAGTTGGGATTTAACTCAAAGAAAAATAAATTAATATCAGGACAGCAGAGGAGGGGAACAGACTGGCCACTCCAGCACAGGTACTGCAACACTGGCGTTTTTTTATTCGTTTTTTTTTTTTTTTAAAGAACTACAACAACCTTTTTTTTCTTTTTGGCCGTTGTTGTCCGCTACATCCTAGATATGTGAACAAATAATAATAATAAAAAAAATCAACAAAAACAAAAAAGGAGAAAAAAATATACCTTACAGAGAGAAAGCATATATTTATACTTTTGTACAGTTCAAGAGACACGTGGAATCAAGACACTACTGGTGCTCTGTTTACATGCAAACAAGATGTCGGGAAATCGCACGAACGTCTCTTTTTTTAAACCTCGGCCACCCCTCCACCCCCTGCCCCCCTCCCTCCTGAGATAACGGCGCCAACGAGTATTGGGGAGGTTTTTATATATTGATATATAAAAGAAAAAAAAAATGGTGCTTTTTGTCGGGTGTGTGTGTGTTTCCCCCACAGTTTACTTCACACGTCCCTGAAGAGCAGGAAGCAGGCGGAGGAATTATTTTCTTCTCTTTATAAGGCAGCAATTGAGATGTTTAATGTCTTTCCTTTTGTTTTTCATTTTGCCTGCTTTGTCTGATTTACTATTCCATTCTCAATGATTGTCAATTGTGAATAGGCTTAAATTTTTTTTTTTTGTGTAGTAATTTATGTTCTATTTACCGATATTGTACATAAAATGTCAACAAAGAGAGTGATTGGAAAGAGACTTTAGACTGTTAAGAAAGGAACCAGGAAGGGCTTCAGTATCTACATGCTGGGCCACTTGGTGATAAATTACCTTTTTTTTCCTTTTTCCTTTTTGTTTTGAGAAAAGACTCTATCAAAATGAAATATATGATACATTTTTACATTGGTGAAACAGGAGATGATATCAACCGCCAGAGGTCAGAGTGTTACACAAGATTTGGGAAAATTAGCTTCAAACATATGATCCCTGAATCATTTTTCCCTTTTCCTCCTCCTTACGCCCCTTTTTCTTTAAAATTCCATGTCAGCATAAACAAACAAATCTGTCGCGCACTCAAAGTGTTATTTGGGCAGGGAAGTTGGATATTTTTGTTTGTTGATTTATTTTTGAAATGGTCTATCCTGGCTTTAATATCCGTCCTCCATCTTCAAAGCTTGTTCATTTTGTTTGTTTGCCCCCACCCTACCCTACCCCACCCCGGTATTTACCTCCAAACTAAAAACCTTGAAACAGTTTGTTAATAAATGGTAAATTGGTTGCTTTGGAAAAAAATGCGGGTAGAATCAAATGGTCATCCATGCACAGCTTCAGGTGCGAGCCGACAGGCTGGACATTTGAAACATTAGTTCATTTTTTGAAAGAAAGCTTAAGAGGAAATAAACAAAGAGGCTTAGAAACTAAGAGACCGATAGTGAGGGGAACCCAGAAAAGGCTGCAAAATTTACAAAGACTAGTTCAGGACTAATTCAAGACTGAGTAAAAACTCGAAGCCCCAAATTTCCAAAGTCGTGACTAAACCATCTTGACTCTCATCACAGTACAACTCCGTTCAACAAATTATTATTTCTACCAGACACACAACATAATGCTAATTTCATTGGCTACTTATCGGTGACGCTATAATCATTTAGCATTGATTGTAAAGATTAAAAGTATGAATATTTATAAAGTGCTTTTGAAAGCAACTGTAACAAAAAAGGTGCTTTACACACAAATAAAAGGTAACCTGTTAACAAAGTTTGTTTACATATTTATCATCAGAATAAATAAATACATCAAATATATTTTTGTTAAACAGTAGAATTACGATATGAGATTATTTAGTATTGAATTATAAATAAGTCATAATGAATCATAGCTGAGAAGATGTAGAAATTATCAGCCATCAACACTAGTATTAAGTTCACAGTGTTGAAAACGCTTTATAAAGTAATAGCAGTTTGATAAGCTTGCCAATTTTACCTTATCATGCCATATTAACAGTCTTTATAAACAGTTTACAACAGACTTCTTTACAGTAAATGGAAGTTAGCACATTTTTTTTTTTTTACAATTTTATAGGCTTGGTGAACATTTACAGAATAAGAATTTAAATATTCTCTTATCAGCTATGATGAATAACAATTTTCTCTTTAAAATTCTGAAATGTATATATTTTTAGATACATTAAAATAAAAAAAGTATTTTACACTTGCAGAATCAAAAATATTTTACAATGAAATATAACTAATAGAATTTATAGCATTACCTATAATTTGTTAATTATTTCATAATTACACAGTTAATTAACTGGTAATAACTGGTTTACCATTTATTATCGGTGGGTTTTATAGAGCCAGTTTTAATTTATTTATTTTGTTTCTTATTTATTCTGTTCATTTTCCCATTCATTCCAACTGCATTGTTGAATAAGTGACACTTCAGTGAGTACAAATGCTCGTCTTCTTTGCCCAAATAAAACTACCTTGCGACAGGAAATGATGTCATGGGTAGGAAGAGAAGAAAAATACAATAAAAGAAAGTTCAAGCCCCCTTTTCTGAACGTATCAGTTCTTAATGTTTAACAAACCCCTGTGAGAAATATCTTGCAGATTCAGGAGCTTTTCTTCTCAGTTATCTGGACTGAGTTTTGATATGAAATTGTGAAGTGAAATCACAATAAAGACCTTTTTTTTTTTGGTTCTTTTTTTTAACATCTGATTCTGGGGAATGTTGTTTCCATGGGAACGTACTGATGTTACACACAGAAATTGCGTACCTCTCAATGGATCTCCGTCAGTTTATTTTTGTTATACCTCATCCACTTGTCTGTTTGCGGATGATTAAGGTTCCAGTCACCTGGAACCAAACACATGTAGCCACCCCCCCATATGTTAAAATCTGTTCTTTTTTTTTTTTTTACTAATGTTTTATAAAGTATTTGAACTGCTGTGTCTCATAGTGTTCAGTCTGAGCCATTGAGGGAATGAGGTATCCCGGCTTGGCACGGCCATATTGTGAGGATTCAGTGGTGGGCCTACATAATGCCCTGTTAGCTCTTAGCTCTTCTTTTTGTTATTCTCATTTGTAATCAATGGTGCACTATGTTACCATAGCGACCTTTTTCAGTATTACATGATAGATTAACAAACTTGCACTTCGACTACACCCTCACAAGATGGCAATGTCACACCCTCTACCTTCAGCTCAGAATAAAAGTTTCCCTGTAAACCTGGATATTCTTTCTGATTTGAAGAACCGAAATCTTAAAATCCGAAATAGTTTTCTGGAGCTTGGACTTAGGTGGACCTGTCAGAGCCTTGCTGCTTTGAGATCATCGGCAGTTTTTGAATTCTTTAGCAAACGACACCTGTTGTGTTCAGAATGCTGCAGTGTTCCCAGTTTGGATTTGCCGCCACTGTTCTTACCCTTCTGTCCTTCCAACGTGGAGCTTTGCTGATTTTGGTTTTTAACCAGAAAAAGTCCTTGAAGAGTATATTCCAACTACTGTTTATAACCTGCGCCATGATTGTTACTACATAATTACGTCTTCAAACAACATGTTTATTTATTGGTATTCTGCAGGACATTTTAAAGATTTTTTTTCTGTTATTTAAGAGTTTTGATAAAAAAAGGGGGGGACAAAAACTTAAGTAATTCCCCATTCATTTCCAGGTTGGGTTTTTTCCTCACAAGTCGTTAGGTTAATTCTGTGTGATTTTTCTACATATTTATTGTGTATTTTTTCTTCTCAATTTTCAAGTGTTGGAATTTTCCGGCAGCATCATAAATTTCATGGCAACTTTTCTGGTCCTTTTTTTATTTTGTTTATTCAAGCCATTAGGTTAGATTGTAGGAAAAATGAAACTACATTGAACAACATGGCCTTGACCTTATTAAATTTTAATTGCCTTATTTGGAATTTTATTTACAGGTTTTTTATGATTTGACAGCAAATCTAAAGGTGTTGATATTTCTATATGCACTCCTGCAGCAGATTAAAGTCAGTTTTAGACAGATACACAAACACACTTCTTAAAAAAAAGAGATTTCCAGCTCGTCCTCAACATTGTATTTGTTCTGTTTTTCCTGATTTTTCTGAAATAAAACTATCCATCAATCCCAATGAAAACCAAAACCTGAGCATCACCTGGAAGATTTTATTCTTCCTGTTTTTTTTTTGTTATTTTCTTCATTCGCTTTTAACCTCTGACTTGGAGTCATGAAGCTAGGTGCGTCTGTATCAAGAAATCTTGGTTCCTGCCGCAAAAAACTACAACTTATTGCTGCAACTTTTCTGATCACTTCCCCAAAACACAGATGCTTTTTTTTTAGTGTGTTTTTTCTGATATCATCTTAAATCATTTAGAATAAATTTCAAAAACAAAAGGCTTTTGCCGCTATAAATTCCAGTTACAGGAGCAGTTTACACAGGTTCGAGGGTTGTACTTGACGCTCTCTTTCACCTCCTTGTGGCAGCTAATGGGTGTGTGTGCAGAGATTGGTGTATATACAGGAGAGAGACACATGCACAAAAAGAAACAACATTTTAGAAAGCTTGGGTTCTTGAAGAAAAAGAACTTGAAATTGCAGATGATGAGACAAATTTGTTAGGAAAGAGAAAAAGTTCAATGAAAAAAAGAAATGAACAGAGAAAGAATCAACTAGAAGAATAATGATTTCAATGAGTTATGTTTTTGGCCAGCTATCTCAAATAGTTGCTGAGTGCGTTCAGAGTGACAGGCAAGGGGATCAATGGGTGTGGGGGTCTTAATTGAGTGGTGTTAGGGACTGTGGTCGTCTACCTGGTGCTGACGCCCCCTTCTGGTGCTGAACAAAATGCAACTGAAACTAAGACTAAATGGTGGCAGCTGCTCGGTTCCTTGTCAAATCTCTCGGCCTGAAAATCGCATAGATTCACATAGTGACACAGGAGGTGCTACTCGGAGATGTGTGTGTGCATGTGCGTGTGTGCAAGCTGCGTCCTGGAGGTCTTGTCTCGTTGTCCCAAATTTCCCCTTAGCATTTTAGAGAACCGCCCTTAATTCCTCGAGTGCATCATTCCCACACACAAATATACACCCCTTTTGCGAAGCGATAGATTTTCTTGCTTTTCAGCATTGCGGCTGCTGTGCTGGCAGAATGAAAGAGGGGGGATTGTGTTTGTGTGTGTGTAATATCTATAGTTTTGGGGATGGTCTGGATTGATCTTTATGTCCAGTCAGTCATTTTGTCTCGTGGAGACACTCAGAGCTAGGCTCCAAAATTTGGGCTGTGAGATTACTTGCAAAATCCAAACCGAGATCATTGCACATGTACCAAGATTTAAGATTGAACAAAAGTTGTTTGGACTTTCCTGAAATTATTCAGAGTACATCGTTTGAAGATTACTTAAATTCAAATGCCTATAAAAACTGTCCCCAATAGATTGTCAAGAAAATAGAAAAAATTGAAATTGATTTCTATAAAAATGGCCCAGATACTTTGGAGGTGTGGTTCCTGTGTGCTAAAGTGTTCAACTGCTGTGGGTCACACACTAGTTTGAGGCGAAGGACGGTTTGAATCCCAACATTTTCAGAATCTGTGCTTTCAGAGATTGTAAAACTGTCCAGACTTGAATTTTTAATGTATTTTTATTTTTTGCTGCAAATGAGTCCCTTTTTGTATTTGAGTTCAATGGAAACTTTTCAGCCACTCAAAAAAAGCTTTGGACAAAAAATAGCTTCTTGGCGACCATAGCCATAAATCTGTCCATTTTCTTTTGTTGTAATTTATTTAATTGACTCCCAACTTTGTCTCTTTCTTTTTTCTGCACATTTTTTTTAATAATGTGCAATTACCAGATTGATGCATAAAATAGCTGAAATGGTCAATCTAGTGATTTTTGTGGGCGTCACTGCACACCTGTTTTTGTACTAAGGCCAAGCTAACGAAAAAAGCGGGGGGAAAATAGTTAAATAGTGTGAATCTGGCAATGTGTGTGTTGTATTTGCAAGGATGACGTGCAATATACGCTTGTCCAACGGTTCCAGGTTTTTTACTATTAAAGGAAAGACAGAAAGAAATTCCAATTTTCTTTATTTTGAAGTGTTATTTCTTCCAGTCAGATCCTCAGGTCACTCAATGCTTCCTGGTCCCCGGCAACCAGAGAATCTCAGAATTCAGACTAAATGATGCACCAGAAGTACAAAAGAAAAAAAATAGACTGGATTTTTTTTTTTTGTTTGTTTGTTTTCATCCTCCCTTCTTTTTTTATTTAGTTGTATCAGGTGTCTGTTTCTGGCCTGCTTTCATTTTGTAATTATTTATTGCACATGTAACCAACCTTTTGATTCCCAGAGTTTGCAATGGCTTGAATTTCGTACAAAAACTACCGAAGCTTTTTGTCATAAAAACAAAACAAAAATAAAAAAAACCCAACTGTGTATTTCATCAATAAATGCCTTTTAAAAGAGAAGATGTGGGCTTCTATTATTATTTCTTTACTTTTTCCCTATTGATGTTTGTTTTTTAGTCACGCAAAATATCACAATCCAAAAAACTAGTTAAACAAATTTAACCCTCAAATACTGAAGGCAAATCTGAAAAGTAAGTACACATACCTTTTAAATTTTTCAATTTCGATATGCATTCAGCACTTCTAAATCCAAGGCCATGGTCCTCATATGGAAAAGATTGAGTGCTCTCTCCCGGTTGGACATATCATTTCCCAATCCTGGGATCAATAAAGTACATCTCAAGAGTTTACCCCAAGAGGCTTTCAAGTAACCTGGGGCATTATTCATGGGTGAAGGAAAAATTGGAGCAGGACATCAACAGGTAGCGCAGTGCAGTGTCAGCAGCAATGCTGACTCTAGAAGGATAAGTGGCAGACGGATGGATGGATGGATTAAATTTAGCTAAATTTAGCCAAAATGCATCAAAAAAAGAAGAGAATTAGTAACAGAATAATAATTGCTGATTCCTCATCGAAGGACATTTCTTTTCCCTCTCAGTGTCTATCAGCCTTTTGGATTTCGGAACCAAACCAATTGCCACCAATGTGTTTCATTTAAGCCTGTTTCTCATTGGACAAGGGCAAACTACAGGAAGACAAACTTTGGAAGACATTTAATGGAAACATAATTGCTTGCGTGTGTGCATGCGATTGTGTGCTTAGTCTGTGTGTGTCTACAGATGCTGAACTGGGAGTAACGAGTCTCATAGGAGTGTCTCCCAGAGCCATGGTGCAGAACCGTCCCTATAGTGACACTGGTCAACCCCCTCTGCATGACACTCACACTGCCACATTCCCACATGTGCATGTGAAGGTCACAGCAAGAAAGTCAGGTTGTTGTACTTTCGATTAATTCTACATTATTCTGTTCTTTTCTGCTGTCACTGTTCTATTAGGTTCTGTTCTTTGGTTGAATGAGTCTTCATTGTTTTATCTTAAACCCAAACAGCTAATTAGGAACATAAGGAATCAAGGTTTTTTAATTGTCATTGTGCAGGCACAATGACATTTTTCAGTGAGAGCTTGGAGTATGTAAAGGAATAATAAATAGACGGACAAGTTAAATACATAGTGCGCAGTTATATACATTGTGCGGATGGCATGAAAGGCTATATGAATGTGAATGAGTTTAAAGAGCAGCTTAGTGCAAGATGTTGGGTCAGAGATTGTCGGGTGGGTGTGAGACTATCTCGTTTGGGGTGGAGCATGGAGTGGTTGTCAGCAGAGGGGCAGGGGGGCGTTGTGTTAGTGTGAGGCTGAACAGGTAGGGATTCAGGTGTTTGTTTGAGTGCTCTGCCGGGGGATGGGGTGTGGTAGCTTGCAAGGGGGGGGGGGTTGCTTTTACAGCTCTTTGGTAGAAGCTGTTTTTCAGCCAAGATGTGTGGGTTTTGATTGTCCTGTACCACTTTCCTGATGGGAGCGACACAAACAGGCTGTTGCCTGGGTGAGAGGGATCCGTTGCAATCCGTACGTACATAGAGCCCAGATCTGGGAGAAGGCAGCCAACAATGCCCCGTGCTGTTCTCAGCACCCAGGCCAGCTCCTTTCTGCCTCGTGCCGTGCAGCCACGTACCACACTGTAGCGCTGAGACAGAGGATGTTTCGATTGTTGATCTGTTGAAGTTAATCAGTAGCTGAGAGGAAAGCCCAGCTCGCTTCAGCTTCCTGAGAAAGAAGATTTGTTGCTGGGCTTTCTTCACCAGGTGTGAGGTGTTAGCGGCACAGGTCAGGTTGGATGTGATGTGGACACCCAGGAACTTGAAGCTGTCAACACGCTCCACTGTATCCCCATTTATGTGCAGGGGAACATGTGCCGTTCTCCTGGACCCCCAGTAATCCACAACCATCTCCCTGGTCTTGCTTGTGTTGAGGATGAGGTTATTGTTAGAGCACCACTGAATTAGGTGCTGGATCATTTCTCTGTATTGGGTTTCATAGTTTGTTATAAGACCCACCACGGTGGTGTCACCTTTAACTTGATGATGATGGTGCTGTTTGTGGGGTGAAGAGGACCGGGCTGAGCACGCAGCCCTGCGGCCTGCCAGTGTTCAGGATCCAAGGGGAAAATGTGTAGTTCCCAAACTTCACCACCTGAGGCCGGTTGGTGAGGACGTTTTAGATCCACAAACACAGAGAGGCAGGCAGACATACGTTGCAGAGCTTCAGAGCCAACTTGTCTTGTAGGACGGTGTTGAAGGCTGAGCTGAAGTCTACAAACAGCATTCTGACATAGGTGTTGGGGAGTTGTAGGTTGGACAGGGCTGTGTGAAGTGCCAGCGAGACACCATCTTCTGTGGAGCAGTTCTCCCTGTAGGGAAACTGTAGGCCGTCCAGCCCAGCAGGGATAGCATCCTTGATGTGTCTGAGGAGGATCCTCTCGAAGCACTTCATGATTACTGGTGTTAGGACGACGGGACGGTAATCATTGAGGCAGGTGGTGGGTGATCCTTTTCGGCACAGGCACAATTATTGAGGACTTGAGGCAGACAGGGACCATGGACAGTTGCAGGGACAGATTGAAGATATCCAGAAAGACCCTTGCCAGTTGTTCTGTGCATGACTTCAGGGTCCGGCCTGACAGCCCTTCTGGTCCTGTGACTGCGTTGGTGTTGATCTTCCCAAGGGCAGAACTCACCTGATGTAGTTTCAGGATGAGAGGCTGGTGCTGCACTTGTGGTTGAGGAAGATATGTAGCCTCTCTGCAGCTTGACGAGTTGAAGCGAGCAAAGAAGTTGTTCAGGGTGTCAAGCAGGGTGGGTTCGCGGCTGACCTGCTTTGCCCCTCCTTTGAAGTCTGTGATGGCCCTGATGCCTCTCCATATGTGGCGTGGATCGTTGTTGTTGAAATAGTCCTCAATGCGTTGTCTGTGCCTGTTTTTGCCAGCTCTATAGGTGGCATTCCGGGGCGTCACTGTGCTGTCCATCCACCAGGTCGGTGGTGGAATGTGAGTGCAAGAATGTATCCAGAGAAAACGGTTAGCAAAGAAGAAGTGGGACACTGAGGGGACTGAAGAGAACAGACAGGAGTACAATAAGATGCAGCATGAGGTAAAGATAGAGGTAGGAAGGCAAAACATAGGGCATACGATGACTTGTATGCTCGGTTGGACAGTAAGGAGGGATAGAATGATTTATACAGGTTGGCAAAACAGAGAGATAGAGATGGAAAGGATGTACAGCAGGTCTGGGTTATTAAGGATAGAGAGGGAAATGTATTGACAGTTTCTAGAAGAGTGATGGGAAGATGGAAAGAGTACTTTGAAGAGTTGATGAATGAGGAAAATGAAAGAGAGGGAAGGGAAGAACAGGTGACTACTGTAGACCACAGAGTAGCAGAGATGAGTAAAAGTGAAGTGAGGAGGGCATTGAAGAGGATGAAGAATGGAAAGGCAGTTGATCCTGATGATATACCTGTGGAGGTATGGAACTGTCTAGGAGAGGCAGCGGTAGAGTTTCTGGCTAGATTAGTTGATTCGCTGTGGCGACCCCTGAAAAGGGAAAAGCTGAAAGGAAAAGAAGAAAGAAGAAGTTGGAAACTATATATTTATAAAAATTTGGGGAGCACAGCCTTTAACTCTGCGTGATTAAAGTCACATGCTACGATCACAGCAGCCTCTGGATTCACATTCATCTGGCTGCTAATGAGGCAGTCGAGCTCCTCCAGTGCTAACTTAGCGTTAGCTCACGGCAGTATATAGGCTGCTAAATAATAACGGTGCTGAGTTCTCTGACCATTTTAAACAGTCTGCATTTCACTGTAAGGTATTCCAATTCAGGGGAGCAGGACGTTCTGATAATGTTCGTAGCTGTGCACCACAAGTTTTGAATATACAGCACGAAACCCCGAGGGGTCCACCTTGGACTTGTCTGAAGCCACAGTCCTGTTGGCACGGATTACAGAGCGCCCTGCTAGCTCCACCGTGGCATCAGAAGTGTTGTCGTCCAGCCAGGGCTCAGTGAAGATCACCACACAGCTCTCAAACTTCCATGAGATGGTCCTCGGTCGAATCTCATCCATTTTATTGGTGAGCAACCTGGCGTTCACGAGGAGGAGACTGGGCAGAGCCGGTTTGTGTGGGTCAGCATGTAGCCAAGCCGCAGCCTGCTCCGGTTCCCCTGTTTTTGTTTGCGGTGCCACCTTCGTCTCCAAGGCCACAGTGGAGGAATGGTGGGGGCTACAGTTGCGAACTGCAGCTCAGGTGGAGTCCGGGGTTTCTTCCTAACTCCAACAGTTCAGTTCTTCCGTACTGGATTAGTGCCTCAGAGACAGAAATCGAACCAATGAAGAATGCAAAAAAACACAGTGCTAATCATCGGTAAGCACCTGAAGGTAGTATTACTATGTCCAAAACTGCAGTACTTTTGGTACTTCCTGTGGGAGACTCCAATGAGTCAGAAATCACAGGTCACATACAACAGATCAATCGTATGAAGTCGGATGAGTGAAGGCCTCAAATCTCGGATGTTGTTTTAACCTGGACAGTTCACCTGTCAATCTAAGACGACCTGTTAATCACAGGGCCACATGTGGAGACATCCGACCATTCACTTTCATTCACACCTATGGGCAATTGGCAGTCCTCAGTTAACTTGCTGATTGTTATTGGACCATGGGAGGAAGATGCAAAAACTGGGAGATAACCCATGCAGGAGAACATTGACTCAATACAGAGAGAACCCAGTTGAACATGGAACTTTCTTCCGAGTCTCTTGGGAAAACAGAGACTTTTTTATTTCCCATTGCAGGAAAAGAAAAATCAGCAACTTCTTGACCATGTTATCCCATTCCCCTTGGACTGCTCCCTACTTCTCCCATTCACCCCATATCATCTATTTCCGCCATGTGATCCCTTTCTCCTGCTCTCTACCAGGAGCCAATTAAAGCTGGGTCCTTCCCAGAGTTGAGTTTTTTCCCTACGATGTCTGGAAATGTCACAGAGTCGTGGTGGAAGGAACAGCTCACATGTTCTACCTCTAACTTTACTTTGCCCTGCATCTCACTGTACTCCTGTCTGCTCTCCTCAGTCCCCTCAGTGTCCCACCTCTTCTATGGGAACCTCTTCCTCTGCAAACATCTCTGCGCCTCCTCATTCTACCACCGAGTCTCCTAATCAACTTTCCTACCAGACGACACACCAAGTGCTCTCCTAGCTGTCTCCCGTATAACATTAGCTGAACTTTCATGTCGTCAGAGAGCATCTCCTCACTACCCAGGGCGTGTCTCAACTTTTTCCTGAGAACCACACAACACCTTCTATATGTTGTCCTCTGCTCCGTCTTTGATCTCTTCATCTTCCTTAAAAGATCCCTGCTGGTCTAAAAAGCCACCAGTTGGCATACAGGGAGAATCAATAGACCAAGGATGCTGTCTTGATCATGCTTAACACAGACCTGTCCCACTTACAGCATCCCGACTCCTATGATAGGATGTGGACCTCGGTTCAGCTTTGAATACAGTAGTTCCTTACAAGTTGGCACTTAAGTTCCATCATGTGGGACTGTAATTACCACAGTGTCAATTAGGAATTTTCTCACCAAAAGGCCTCAGTTGTTGAGAATTGGGGACAGAATATCATCTGCCATGGTTCTGAACGCAGGTATGCCCTCTTCATGTTTTTCTCCCACTACTGTGCTGCCATCCACTCCTTAAAACTCAAGAAGAACCAAGAATCAAGAAGCTTTTATTGTCATCGTACAGTGTCCACGATGAAATTACTGTTCAACTGTCCGCAACAAATTTGAGCGAGCAAACACCTCAGGCATTGAAGGGGCCATGTTGTGTAGAGAAAGAGATGAAAAGGAGGGCAACGGGAGACTTCCACATGTGGGAGGGAGGAGGGTATTGGGGTGGGGATGGCCAGGTGTCACAGCACAGACACTGGAGGCCGTGCATGGGGTGGGATCAGCGAGGGGGTGGGATCCAAGAAGGTGTTGAGTTGAGGGGAGATGTGTGTGTCATGTTTCTTCGTGTGCATGTATGTGTGAGCCCGCAGACTTAAGTCTCCATACAGTCCCGCCCACTTGTCTCTGCCGCCTGATGGTGATGGAGACGACCTCGGAGAGTTCAGATACGGAGACAAAGTTTGCCAGTGGAGGCTGGTGATGGGAGGGAATGAGGGGAGGGAGCATCTTGTCTGCATTTTATCCAGGAGATAGTAGAGATATCAGCCTTACAAGGCCGGTGTCGGGAAGGGGCAATGAAAATGACAATTGTTTTGGGTTCAGGCAGACCCTGGAATTTTCCATCTGGCTTAAGTCTTTTCTGGTTGCTAATTTCCATCGAGCCGAGCTGTCAACTTCTCCAAATTGGTTTCGTGCCTCATTCAGTCTACGACAGAGTTCGTCTATCATTTGAGACTTACTGTGACCAACCTTGCCCATTCCTCCAACCATGACTGGCAGCTGGTTAAGTACTGCCAGCTACTTCCACATTTTGCAATAAATCAAGACACCTCCAGTTCCAAACAGCAGCATACCTGTTATCATAAGCAACTCAAAATTCTTTTTTTTGTTCTTCAAAGTCACCAAAGCGCTGTGCGAACTCAGTGCGCAGTGCGCTCAGTTTATCAATAAAGTTCATATTTGGGAACACCGTTGTGCCGACTTGGTTCAACATAAGTAATATCGGTAAACTTTGAATCTATCTATCTCCCACATAAAGGACTGAAATTGCCGGTGATTTAAACCTTTAGCTCAGATAAAGTTTACAGTTTATGTTACAGTGCTCATTACATGGTCCATCTTCAGGACTTTGCCACATAGTGCTTCCTGGTGTATGATGCAGTGATATGCTGTTAACTCACCAGTTCATTTCTCCTCCTGCATCTTTACTCGCATCCTTCCCACTAGTCCACTTTTTTCACCGCACATAGCCGGTTCTCCATCAGTTTTAAGTCCAATAAGTTTGTCCCAGGCCAGTTTCATGTCAGTTACACTTTGGCATACATTTTTAAAAATGTCTCTTCCAGTCGTTGTTCCGTGCATCGATTTGATGTCCAATATTTCCTCTGTAACGCGCAAATTGGAGTCCACCCCACGGATGAAGGTGACCAGCTATGCAGTGTCAGTCGTGTCAGTACTTTCATCCACAGCAAGAGAGTATGCAATAAATTCTTTGCTTCTTTCACTCAACTGTGTTCTTAAATCAGTGGCCATCTAACAAACTTGATCAGCAACAGTATTTCTACTCAGGCTTACATTTGCCAGCATCAGCTTTTTGTCTGGACCTAAGACGTCACACACCTTGATCATGCAGCTCCTCAGAAATTCTCCCTCAGTAAATGGCTTGGATGCTTTGACGATCTCCTCTGCCACGATAAAACATGCTTTCACAGCAGCTTCTCTTTGTGATTTTGCACTGGTAAAAAACGTCTGCTGAAATGTCAAATTCTTCTTTAACTCTTCTACTTTCTGTATCTTCTGCTCTGCATTAAGGTCTTTCAGATTATGCCGATGTTTTGTCTCATGGTGCTGTCTTAGATTAAGTTCTTTAATTACAGCCACATTATCTCCACAAATGAGACAAACGGGTTTCCTGGCAATGTCAGGAAACATATACTCAGCCTCCCATCGGTTTTGAAAGGCTCTGTGTTCAGAAACAACTTTTCTCTTTGGCATCATGAGGGGCTAGGTTCGCAATAACTTGCAGCAACAGAAGTGTGACTTGATTGATGCGGGAAGTGTTCGTCAAGGCAGCTGAAGCGCTGCATTATGGGATCTGTAGTTTATTGTGTTATCAGCGCTTCATATCACTGGGCCATTAGTAAAAATTATTTAAAATGATCTCGCAGGCCGAATATAATTGCAAGCCAGGCTGGATGTGGCCCGCGGGCCTTGAGTTTGACACTTATGATCTAGAATCACTATGCAGTGACTGTGTCCAAAAGAAGGCCAGGGTGTATTACTCATAATCCAACCCAGCCGGGAAATTGGCTGTTTGTACCTCTTCCATTCTGGAAAATGTATAGAAAAATTAAGTCAAGGACCACCAGACTCAGAAACAGCTTCTTCCCCAGACCTTTGAAATCAATCTGCCCCTAGCGCAGAACCCCCAACCCCCTACGGACACATACAAACCTGCACTGTGCACTTTCATAGACTGAGACCAGGGATTTAAGTCTTTTACCATGCGGCTATTGTTCATGTTGCTACCATTGCTTGTGTCAATTTATAATTTTTTTTCTTCTTTTCTTTCTTTTTCTTGGTAGGTTGTTGCAGTGTGTTGTCTGTTATTTTAAGTGGTGTGTGTTACCTTCTGTTGTAGGGCCCATGAACAAACATAAGACTCTGCACAAAACAGACGGGTGCAGTAGAACAACTTCACTTGGTAGGGGTTGACAGTTCAGTATTGTGAGGCATGAAGTCGGTGTGGGGTTGGCCTAGAGACAGGGCTTGCATCCAACTCGGATGAGCTCTTCGGTTTCCTCCCACAGTCAAAAACATGCAGTCGGCCCTGTGATATAATGATGACCAGTGAACCTTACTGCATGCGCAATGACAGCTGGGAAAATTTACTTTATATATTCATATATTTACTTGAGAATTTGTCAAAAGGTAATTCCATGTACATTTTTAAGGTTGAATAAATAAATGAATATTTCGTTTTTTTATGTAATATCTTGAGGATATTGAATTTATCTGTTGATTTCCTGAACTGTGAACTAATTCTGTCGTCCATTTCCTACATATTTCATATTATTTAGCCTCTTAGCCTGGTGTATCTTTATTCCCCGCTTTCTGTGACAAAGTTGATGTTGCTCTCTGCCAGTGGTGACTTTTTGTTGTTTTGCATCTAAGGCATAGCTTTCTCAGGACCTGGTCATGGCGCCATCTATAGCACCCCTGAGAGAGCGCAATCTTACAGCCTGACAGGATGTGCCAGATACTTGCGTTGTGGGTATTTATTATTATTAAATTATTATTTTGATTAAGAACCACTGTTGGAGGTTAAGGGGACAGGGAAATGTGTCGTAGATTGCATGAATGGGGAAGCCAAGCCTGGTCTGTGGCATCTTCCACAAGCCTGACCCACTGATGTCCCGGTCGACAACCCCCTCCAAAGTTGTCGACCTTCCTTGTGTCTCTGTGACGCAGCCTTGATCTTGTCGCACTCTTCCTCCCTCCTCACTACCTCCGCCACCACCATCTCCTTACTCTCTATGTGACTGGCTTTGGTCCAGAAGCGAGGCACCTCTCCCCATCCTAGTCATGCTCTTCCTGTCTAGACTAGACCATCTCTTGATATTGCAGCCCGCCAACGGCCCGTTCGACTTTGTTTTGAGCATTCCACTTACAACCTGTAGAGACCTGGATGTTTACCCGTGAAAAGAAAAATTCTCTGTGCCCCGGCCGCCCATTCTTGCATTGACTGCTCACAGGCAGGGGGAACTGCTGGTGGATGGGGGGTAGTGCTGGTGTAAAGTTTGTCGGAGTTCTGGTGGGAATCGTGCTAGGCTGGGGGGGCGGGGCTCTTATTTATCCGTGGCTTGTTGTCGCTGAAACAACGGACCTTTTTGGACGGGACTATGTTGTCCTCACAGAAGTTAACGTAGTTTGTTACACAACGAGAGAGGCCCTCGATGTCATTACCGAAGTCCTTTTCAAAAAGACTCAAGTCGGTGACATCGAAGCACTCCTGTAATGCCTCCTCTGTGGCTTTGGACCAGTTCTTCGCAGACCTGGTGACGCCGCCTGGCTCTTCACCATTGGTTGATAGGTGGTGGCCAGGAGTACCAGGTTGTGGTCCGAATTGCCCAGAAGGGGAAGGGGGAAGAGTTGTAGGCATCCCTCACATCGTGGTTGAAGTCCCCGCTGATCAAGATGAGGGCGCCGGGGTGGCGCGTCTGCAGGTCCGCGATCGCGGAGTGGATGACGTCACCGCCGCTGGCTGCGGCCGCAGACGGGGGAACGTCTGTGAGCACCGCCATGGTGTGTGAAAACTCACGTGGAAGGTAGGCGAAGTCCTACCGCTGTGAGCTCCACATCGGGAGGGGGGGGGGGGGGCACACAGAGACCTTCACGGTGATATGACCGGGGTTGCACCATTTGCTGTTGACAAAGACGGCAAGCCCTCCTCCTCTTCTCTTGCCGCTCTGTCTCCCCCGCGTATCAGCGTGAAGCCGGGCAGGTCGACGGCGCTGTCCGGAATGTTCACCTAAAGCCAGGTCTCTGTGAAGCACAGCATGCTACATTCCCTGTAGACATGCTGGCTGTCGATGAGGGCTGCCAGCTCGTCTGATTTGTCGGCCAACGATTTTATTGAATGTTGAGGCCATTTCTGACCAAATTCTTTAAATCATTACTGCTTTACTTGCCATACTGATTTTAAGGAAAAAAAAATGCCAGAAACTTCTGAAAAAACTTTTGTAGTATTTAAGTTTGTCCTTAAGGATTATTATCAAATTTCTTATTTTCCATGTTTGTAAATTTACGCTGATTTTCTTTTTTTTTATCTTCAGGTTTTTAACCAAATTTCTTCATTCTTTTTAGATGAATCCTTGAAGAATAGATATATTTTCACTTCCTATCTGTCCTGCTTTTTATATGAATTCTATTTTTCATTTAATCTTTATGTCTTTACTCGTGGATTTTTTTATATATCCTGAAATAACCTGAAAACTCTTCATGAAATTGAAGAAGACATCTTACAAAATCAGAAATGAGACAATGGTTCGATCATCTCATGATCAAAATTAAATCTTTTTTGAATCTGTGGCTTTTTGTCTGTCTTTCTTTATTTTATGGCAAATCCATGAAAGATTTTTATTTATTTATTTTTTTTAATATATTTCCTAGTAGTGTTGCACAAGGCACGGTGGTTAGAGCTTCCACCTCATACCTTTGATTCCATTCCATTCAAGAGCCTTTTCTGTGTGGAGTTTCCATGTTCTTCCTGTGTCTGCAAGGGTTTCCTCCCACAGACCAAAAAAAATGCAGTTGGTTAATCTGAAAAAAATTGGGAACATTTTTTTAAAGAATCTTTGAATTTTTTCAGAAAGAAAATTTCTTTATATTTTTCCTCCCAAAAAATCCTGCATGTCTCTTGCATTTTTTAGACAAACGTTCGTTCTCCAGTTGAAGTCATTGGATGGAAACCGTTGCTAGCAGAATTTATTTAGGTCACCTTCATCCCTCCCCATCCTCCCTTTCATGATTTGGAGTTTGTTTTTTTTTTCATCTTATGATTCTGTCTGTCATGTCTCTCCCCCTCCTCATCTATGTTTTCTCTAGGAAAAAAAAAACAACCTGCATGTTGATTTGCATAAGATATCGGATTGCAGAGATCCATGCTGAGCCTTAAATGTTGCCCCCCACATGCACGCGCATGCACACACAAACACACAGACGCACACACTTGAGCGTGCCCTGCCTCCTCACACACGATGTGTTTTTTGATGTTTCTGTCGCAGCCTAGAAATAAAATAGACCCAGACGCTGCTGAATATTTCACATTCACATTTACATCGAATGTCCCGAAGGTTCTTCTTCCACGTTGATGATGGCGAAACGTTCACTCTCTGTTCCCACGGAAACCAGAGTGATCTAAAGATTCACGTTTGATTTTGAAAATGAATAAATCCATTTTGTAATTTTTGAAGCTTCTATTCTTCATCTCCTCATCGTCTCTTCCTTCTTCTTCTTCGTCGTCTAGGAGTGGGAGAGTGAGTGAACCTTATCTTGGGTAATTGCTGGGTGAAAAATGTTCTACCTTTTGTTTCGACATGTTATATGACATAGTATTTGTACTAGTGCTAGTAGTAGTGATGTTTTTAAGGATTTGGGTTTATTTTGAGGGTTTTCGTGTTACTTTGTTCTGTCAACCAAGTATTGTCTGACCAGTTGGCACCTTCAGAGGCTATGGCTAATGCCGAGGAAGCTGACATGGAGACACTCCATAAATTTGGTAGCTGATGGCTCTCCGTGCAGCATGGAGGAAGTATGTTCGTCTGTAGGAAACTAGATTAGCCATGGATCTGTAAAGTCTGTTGTACGAATGAACGAAGCTATGGTTTTATGCTCAGAAAAGGCGGACAATACTCACTTGCTGGTGGAGTGGGCATTTTGCCGAACGGGATGTCTGTACAGGTATTGTGGCTGAATCAGTCAGCAACCAAGAATACCCTTTCAATATATTTTGATCAGTAGTTGCTATGTTTACTTTGACACAAGTAACCAGATAAAAAGCCTGAGCCGAACACAGAATGCTTCATTTAAACAGGTCTAATTAGAATGTTCTGACCCGATAACTTTCCTTCAAAATTCCAGATTCCAACTGATCAAGACTCATGGGTTATGCCAACTGATAATCGAATCAATATGCATTTAACCCAAAAGGGTAGATCTCACTCTTACTGTGCATGTTTGTTCTGTTAGTCATTCGTCATCATGATGTGTTTCTGTCTTTAAGGCATGTGGAAGACATGGCTGGTGCTAAATAAAACCGGTCTCTCGCCGAAAACAGAACATTGCTTGAAAAATGTAAAAGAACTATAAAAGGACTTGTTGGCTGAAAGGCCTGAAATTCAAGCTGTATAAATTAGAAGTCCCTTCTTCTCGTTCTGATTCCAGGTTGTCAGGCAATTCTGCACGTCTAAATGATTTACTCCGTTCAAATGTGTAATGCTTTGAAACTTCTTAATCTGATCAAATTTTTCAGGTTCCAGGATAAACTGAGTTTGTTCTGATCCAAATTACAATCAGATTGAAGAAATGTTGTCTTATTAGCTGTTTTCAGTTTAGTTTTTAATCTCTAACCCCACTTGACTACGTTTCAAAACCTTTCAAGTTATGGCACTTCACTTTGTGCAGGAGTAGACTTCCTATTCTCAAAAGCTTTCACTCCAAAGTCCATTTCAGAGTAAAATATAGTGTTTTCTTAGGGGCTGATTTTAATTGCATTGACTGCTGAGTAGGCTGAGTTTGTGACTGTGTACATTGGCACTTGACAGCATCATGGCCACCTGCATTTAGGTCTGCCAATTAGACTGAGTACAAAGCTGTGAAATGGAGACATCACAACAGCCAAGGGTGTTACAGAGAGAAGCTGACCAGGTTCTGGTCGACTGATGACCCCAGGTGGTTGTGGCAAGACTTGAAGCACAGTCCAAAACACCCCCACTAGCTCCATAGACAGCCTGCCAGATTATCTCAACACCTATGTCAGACCCCTGTTCATCAGGATTGGTACTCAGACCTCAACCAGCATTATCACATTCACAGGCATTTCTCAGGGATGTGTTCTCAGCCCCTTCCTTTATATCCCTGTTCACCTACGACTCTGTCGCCCTGAACGAGGACCAAATCACTGTAAAGTTCAAATGAAGCTGCAATAAAATGATGCATCTTGAGACAAAATGGCCTACATGATGGTGTGAGGACATACAAACCTCACCCTTAATATGGACAAGATGAAGGAAGTGATAGTGGACCTCAGAAAAGACTTCTTTAATCTGTTCATCTGGCAGTTCAAAGTGTATAGGGTGAGAGGCTTTAAATGCTTGAAATACTTGATAAGATAAGATAAGATAATACTTTATTGATCCCCATAGGGGAAATTCATTTGTCGCAGCAGCGCAACAATAACAATGTCCAAAAGACAACATATAGATAAGCATAACACAGTTAGACAAGAAAGAATATATTGTGGCGTGTCGGCGAGGAAATATGATGACAGAGTTGTGGAGGGGTTCAAACTTTAATGCGTGGACACGCCAACACAATAATTCACTTCTCCCAAACATTCAGGAACGTCAGTATATGTACCCTCCGTCACCACACCCCCCAAGCCGTCAGTCCCTGGGTGAGAGGCCACACCCTTTAGTGTCCGCCACAATATATACAGATATATATATATACACATATATCACAATACATGCCCATACACACATATTCATACATACATACACATTTCTACATATACATATTTTTACACATGTACACATATACATATAGATAGATAATACACAGTTAGGGTGAGAGTAAAGTAGAATACCAGTAACGTGTAATAGTATTAGTAATAACCAGTAATGGTGAGACTAGAATAAATAAGTAAGTAAACAGTAAAGGTGAGCTTAGAATCAAATTGACAAGGATAAGGACAGATCGGTGACGACAATAGGATGTTGGTACCGACAAAATAAACAGGATGCGATGGAGTAATGTCGATCCGGCTAAAGTGGATTACAGAGTTACAGACTGCATAGTTAGGGGCACGAGATGTGTGAGTGGATCAGTAATGAGGTGGTGGTCGCACAGATGCCCTCCAGGCAGTCAGAGTTGTGTGCCGTCCAGACTGTTGTTATACAGTCTGATGGCCATGGGCACAAAGGAGCGTCTGAAGCGTTCAGTTCTGCACTGGGGTTGGATGAGCCATTCGCTGAATAAGCTGCTCATATGCCTCAGTTCGTCGTGCAGGGGGTGGGAAGGATTGTCCAGGATAGCTCCCAGTTTGTCCTTCACCCTCCCCACAGCCACCATTCACGATGGTCCAAGTTGAGTTCCACCACCAAACAAGCTTTCCTCACAAGCTTGTTGAGCCTGTTGACCTCACCAGTACTGGCACCGCCCCACCAGCACACAATAGCAAAGAAGAGTGCGCTGGCTACCATAGATTGGTAGAAGGTCTTGAAGAGCCCGCTGCAGACACCAAACAACCTCAGTCTCCTCAGGAAAAACATCCTGCTGAGCCTTCCTGTAGAGGACATCTGTGTTGTGTGCAGTCCAGTTTATTATTAATATAGACTCCAAGGTAGTTATACGAGTCCACAATCTCCACCTCTTCACCCAGTATGGCGATTGGTTTTGGTCTCCTCCTTTTCTTCCTGAAGTCCACTACCACTTCATTGGTCTTGGAGATGTTGAGTAGGAGGTGATTTTGGTTTCTCCACTCAACAAAACTCTTAATCAGGTCTCTGTACTCCTCCTCGTCGTCGTTGGTGATGCATCCAACGATGGAAGAGTTGTCAGAGAACTTCTGGAGATGGCAGGAACTGGAATTGTGTCGGAAGTCGGAGGTGAAGAGATTAAAGAGGAATGGAGACAAGACAGTACCTTGTGGCACATCTATGCTGCACGTCACAGCCTCAGAAACACAGCCGTCCACCCTGACATACTGCGGCCGTCCTGTGAGGTAGCGAGAACTCCCTCTGCACCTGGCTGGAGGTTAGGCTGAGGCCATGGTTGTGTCTGAGTATGGGAAGATGGGGAGGGGGGATGATGGTGGGGACTGTCCTTAGAAGGGGGCCGGGATCCACCATCAGAGCACATAGGGTTGTCAAACTTGTTGAAGAAAGGTTTAGCTCTGTGGCAAATTTAGGGCCGCCTTTGACTCCAGGTGTGGTTTTTGCACAGCCTATCTTCTTCCTCACCTCCTTCAAACCTCTGATGTTTTTTTCTGCTCCATCCTGGACTCAACCTTCTACTTTAAGTTGAGTTTTGCCTCCCTCAGCTTCCTCCTCAGTTCCTTCTGGACAGCCCTGAGGGTCTGGTGGTCCTTAGCCATGAAGGCTCTCTTCTTCTTCTTCCCACTACCATCAGACGTCCAAACAGCTCGACTGTTTACATTGCACTTCTTCAATTTGAACATGTCAAATTTGCACATTTATTGATGAACACAATACAATAGTCATCAAAGTACCTACCTACCAACTACCTACTGAAGTAGAATAATCATGGCTTGGCTGCACTACAGTGTTCACTTTATCGATTTCTGATATCTCTTTTACCCTATACCTCCTATATCTTTCAAATGCTACCATTTTTTTTTTACAACTGAGTATTTATTTTATACTGTGTATAAAATATATATCATATAGTTGTATCTGGTAGTGGTGGGCTGTCAGGCCTTCTCTGCTGGCCTAAAAAATATCTGAATCACAGACTGATTTTAATTATATTTTGTCCATGAATACATATTAAATAATTCCAAATGGTCTGTCCGCTTCCTTTCAAAGCTTTTTCTCTGGCTGTGCTGCTTCTAGACATGTATTTTCATATTAAAGCATTTAACCAATAACATTTCAGCCATTATTTGTTGCCAGACAGGGTCAAAGTCAAAGAAATCGGATTCGAGAAAGTAAAGGAGTGAGGCTGCCAAGTGCCAAGTGCGGTTGTATCATCGAGGAGTTGTTAGAAATAAAGTGAAGACATCTGGATTAAAAGCCTGGTTGCAGATATCTTCATTGAAGCGTTACAATATAATCGCTAATTTGTCAACCCATGATGGCTGAAGGAAGAGAAGAAATTGATGTGGTTGCAGATTTTTTGTCAAAGCAATTTTCAAGACGGACTTTTTAAGAAAAGCTGGACATTGTTAAGAAAGGTTGGGCAATTCCAAAGCTAGCAGGGGTTTTACAGTGAGCAAAAGGATTTGTCAATCACTTTCAGTCCCTTAACTATGAGTGGTACCCCTGGCTCATAGGCTCCGAGGAACACTGCAAATTGAATCGCTGGGAGTGCTTTTTATTTGCCCCTGATCGACATGGTGTTTGGAGCCACACTGGGTTTGTAAATTTGACTTGCCTAACCAAGGCAACAATGAGACACCAAATCACACAACTTTTAGAGCATGGGGCAGCTGTACACATTTGCGTGTTAGACAATTTTGTATTACCATTCCATTTTCTGAGATTCCCTGTACTTTTCCACTTCTCTTTGATACATACTACCCTTTCTGTACTTTTTCATTTCTTTCCCACGAGACACAAGCCCACTGATGCTCTCAGGGTCATGTAACGGCCTTCAAAGTAGCCACTGTCTCCCCCCGCCATTTTTATCGGTGTCCACGTCTGTTTTGTGGGCTACATCATACTTCTCAATGCCTGTATTGTTTAAACTTTTGTATAAGAAAGACTCACTATAAACAATAAAACGGAGTCCTTCTGGAAGAAAAGCAGACACAGTCTCTGTCTCTGTTTCTCTCCACTCCCCGTATACAAACTAACCTCTGATACAATAGGGCTCATCAGTCATCGGCTAGGAGATCCGGACCCTGGCCTTGGACTGAGAGGACGAGGAGGACCAACCGAGGTTCTGTGGGGTCACCACAACTACCTCGCCTCAAGACTGTCCTTAACATGTGTTTGGCGCTGACCATCCACTGCTTCTTCACAGCTAACATTTTCAGGCTGAAAGGGAATTAAAAATGATGCCAGAATTATGACATGGCAGGCTCAACTTTCAGCATTAGCTTCGATGGCGATAGAAAAGGACTTCTTGATGGAGCTGAAGTGCATGGATAATCTATATGACAGCGTAATTGAGCTCTTGGTGAGGAAATAAAGGAGGATGGATTTTGTGTACAAATAATCCGAATTTTGGGTGAGTAAAATGTGTCTATTTTCCTAAAATTCCAATTTAATGAGGAATTGGCTGGCCAGTTGGGACCCTCCATTAGATCTTTTGCCACAAATTCAAAGCAAAGTTGTCAACTTATTTTTCGAATTCCTTGCATTGGGTACCACAGTCAGTTATATTTAGGTAGAGAGGACTGGGGTCAGGGCCTTATCCACCATGTCAGCAGAACAGCGACATTTTGAGAACAGATTGATCAGACGTACCTTACAGGCCCTCTGATTTAGTTTGGTGGGACATGGCCAGCTGTATTTTCAGGCGTGTTGATTACCTGTGGTTGGATGCGACTCGGTTATTAACTGATTTTAAATGTTTAAAGTTAAGTAGGTTGCCTAGTTTTTACCAAGGTGTTTTAAAGTCTCGAACTTCATTTGATTGTCACAGACCTCAAATGTTTATGTCTCTGCACTGTGTGGAATGATCAGAAGTGACAGAGGCGAAATATACATCAATGTAATAATCAGGAGTGACAGTACCCGCAACATATGTCACTGAAATCATGTGTGCACATACAATCATAATGCCTTGAACGTCCAAAGACAAGAAGTAATTGATAATTAAGAGTGTATGTGTGAGGAGAATAAGGGTACGAGTCAGCAGCTGCATATAAGGACAAGGAAGAACTGTCAGCTGGGGTGAAAAACAAGACATGAGCGTCTGGCGGAGTCAGGGGGGGAGAATGTAAGCATGTAACTAGGTCAAAGATAACGGAAATGCATGGTATAAAGAATAAATACTGGTGCATTTCCCGGTGTGAGGAGGCCCACACCGGCAGCACCAGCGAGCGCGGGTGGAGGGTCTCCAGATTCGCATCTGTACCAAAATAAAGAGTGTTAACACGGAAGAAAGTCTCTCAGTGGATCTCCTCTTCGATCAACGGACCTGGGGAAGTCGGCGAACTTCAACAATTTGGGGCTTGTCTGGGATCGAAAGGAGTTGGTCGATTTGATCAACTGACTGAATACAGTGGACACAGACAGTTTGTGGCTAGCCAACAAACAAAGGTAAGCAGAGCCTTTTTGATAAAAATCTGCATATTTGAACCAAGTCTAAAAATACGAACCAAAAGTGTTTTAAGTATTGAGTTCTTAATTTTTATCAGAGACAAAATACCGGGGCCGGGACCCGAGGAAAGGAACCCGAGGAAAAAAGAGGTCAGAGGAGTAGAGCTCTGGCACCTCTGTCTAAGGGGTGGCACCCTGTTCTCCGGTGAGGGAACAAACGTGCTGGGTTGGAGGCCTGGGGAGTTGAGAATCCGCGAATTTTTACCTAAATTTAGAGCAGTGGGAAAGGAATTGGTAAGTTGTTGATATTGTGTTGTTTTTGATGGTGTCAAAGGGTACGTTTCCCCACAGGGTACCCAGAAGCGGGGAAACAAAGTGATAAAGGGTGGTTCTGAAGGCTTCACCAGAGACACTCATTTGAGGCTCCAAATCAGGGGACGTAGAGGACGCTATAATCCTCGAATTTGCACCCGAGGAAGGAGGTCTGAGGCCTTTCTAGGCTAAACGGGGTAGTATTGTTGTGTAAATGGGGCGCAGGAGGTAGAGCGATAGTCTTTGGAACCGAACCTCCCTGGTTCGATTCCCCCCACCTCCTAGTTTATTGAAGTGTTGTTGATCAAGACACTGATCCCCTGGCGCTGGCAGATGGCAGCCAACTGCTCATGGTTCGTCCATGATGGGTTAAATGCAGAGAACGAATTTCCCCACGAGGGATTAATAAAGTATACATTATTATTTGTAAGCAGGTGGATGACTGCCTAAAACCCTGCCTGGAGGACTGTGTGGTAGTGAAACCCGCAGAGCCCCAGGGGCCCTGTAGAAGCTTGGTTTCGGCTCCAGTCATGCAGCGGTCAGGTCCTCCCTGAGAGGGCACGCACTGATTCAGCTGATTCCGTCATTTTTAAGGGAAACTGCGAATGTGATCAAGTGTCACCTAGACCAATTGAATGCGTGTGTGTATGTGGTTGTTAAACAAGTGAGAAGTAGTGTTTGATCAGGCCAATTTACAGCGATGGCCTAGTTCGTGGATAGGTAGGGACAAAATGAACGGGGAATTTGATCACAAGATAAATGATGATGGTTGGGGCTCCGTAAAGGCGGGGGGCCATGGAAGCCGCTCAGGGTACAACTGAACTCAAAGCAGTAGTCCTCGGAGCAGTAAAAAAAAAGGAACTGAAAAACAAAGAAGAAGCTAATATTTAGTTCAGGTATAAAAATTTTTTTAAAATGACGGAGAAGGGTCATTATTGGTGATCCTGGTATGGATATTGGTTAGTGCACAAAGTATACACTACGGCAAAAAAAAAAAAAAAAAAGAAAAAAAGGAAATGATATCCAAGGAGTGGGACAGGGTAGAAAAATTGGGGATGAAAGGGGTAAAAGATCATAAAGACAGTGGCATTGATTGGGAGAATTGGTAACACAATGGATAGAAATGTCTGGTGAGCGATTGAGAGAGCCACGGAAAAGTCAGTTGGAGGCAAATGATTGATGAAATGGAATGCAAAAGTAGAAAAAGCTGAGCAACGGAAAGCAAGAGAAATGTGGCATGAAAGGACGTGGAGGAAATATGCAAGAGTATATGAGTAAGGTTCTATACTAACCCTAGCAATCAGAAAGGACACAGTAAGTAAGAAAGATGGTGAGACGGATGTGGAAATAGGGGCAACTATCATGAGCAGAGGAGGGCAGCCGTGGCCAGAGAAACTCCGTCCAGATGCAGAGGATGAGACAGATGAGTCAGAGCAGATAACCAGCAAAACAGTAGCAAACTTGGCATATGACAGGAGAGCAGGCAGATGGCATAAGGAGAAGGAACTGGACAATCACCAAACCAATTGGGATCATTCACAGATCATCACATGAGTATCACAAGCAAAAAAAACGAAACCAAAACAGAAAACAAAAAGGGATGCAATAAAAAAAAAATAAAGAAAGAAATTGAAATGACGGACTATATTTGGCAGCTCCATAACACGATTATAAGTCTCTCCTACCAGGTCACGCAGATCTTGATTAAGGAGAAGATGGAGACACCGGACCAGCTCGAACAAACGAATCATACCGTTACAACCCATAATAAGACAAGTCCCAGAAGAAACGGGGGGTCATCAGGACCGCTGGCACCCACAGACAAATGTTTAACATATCATGAAGGAATTGAGCTACATTACAAAAGGGGGTCCCCCATCACATTTCAATTTGATTTATGGAACGTTATAAAATGTGAAATTGCGTTGCATTGGGAAAACTGTAAGGTATTGGTGAAAAGGTTTGGGATGTCCCACTGATCTCTGTGGGGCACAAAGAGCGCAGTGTGTTCTTTTCCCTCCATCAGCATAACATCCTGCCGGAGGGTTTTTCAACACTGCCATCAGTGGGGCCAGACCTAGCAGACCTACCCAGAAGTTGTGGTTGACACAATAGAAGGGTGTCAAAAAGGGGGATTGAAGGAATATGTCAGCTTAGAAGTGCTCTTATAGCATAGTATTGAAGAAATATGTTAACTTAGAAGTATTCTTATAGCATAGTATTGAAGAAATATGTTAACTTAGAAGTATTCTTATAGCATAAAAGTAATAAGTAATTTAGTATAATCTTTAAGGAAGAGATGCTGTGTCCTTGGGTTTATCTGTTCCTGCGAGACCGATGGAGGAGCTGCATACGCAGAAGTACGGCGCATAGCAGAAGAACAGGCAATCACAAGAACCAGATAAGTTAAAGATATGTTGAGATAGAGATGTGTTATGTGATATGTTAAATCTCAAAATACTGTTCGTGCATGAGTGTAAAAGGAAAGGAACACGCAGGGAGAAAGACGGGAGGTGGCAGAAGGCAGTACGTCCACAAGGCTGAGGGGGTTCTCCTGAAGGTCATCAGGCGGAAGTAGTCGGAGACCAGGTGACGGAACGAACATCTCATGCCATCTGACTCAGAGGCAAGGGAGAGATGTGGTTCCATTGGAGTCAGTGTGCAGCAGCAGAAGAACCAGGAAGGTCCCTCTTGGAGATCCAAGAATGGAAGAAAGTCTCTGAATGGATCTCCTGTTCGATCAATGGAACTGGGGAAGTCGGTGTACTTCAACAACTGGTTGCCAATTGAACCCCATTTCTGGTGCCAGGAACAATGTCCAGCTGATGGGCTCTCTGTTCAGGGTGCTCCTGCCATGTTGGAGAGGTTTGGAACTATGGTGGGCTTCTGAAGACAAGAAGACTAAGTCTGTCTGAAAAAATGAATCCACAAAGAACCCCTTTCCAAATTTCTGGTTTGATTTAATGTTGTTTTTTTTCTTATAATTACTTTTATTATTTTTTTGTGGACTTGTGTGTGGCAATTATTTTAAAATTTTCTGTAAATTTAATCTTGATTTGTCAAATGATCCCTCTCTAAACTTTAATTAATTCTACTAATCGCAGAATCTCGATTTTCGGGTAATGGATTTTTATATTGCTATTGTTCACTAAATAATATTGAATTACATAGTAATTTGTTTTTTAGTTTGAGTTAATTTCTTACAAATGCTTTGTTCTGCCTAAAGTCTGTTTTCAATTTCATATTAGATTTTATATATACACGTATTAATCTAAGGAAAATATATGTGCATATGATCTTTTTATGTTTTGGTTTTTAATCTTGATTTTAATAATATTTATATTTAATCTAAGTTATAGTTAAGAGACAGGCAAATAAGCTACAATACTATCAATTAAAGAATATTCGTTGAGGACTTTGGGACACAGATCATTGTGCCCCACAGTGGATCACATGTAGCGTGGTGGGAGCCGGAGGATTATTTTAATGTATCAGTTTAACTATACAGTAAAATAAACCCTCTTTTTTTTCCAAAAGACCTTGTGCTCGAGGACAAAGGTTTCTTTTGCAGTCTTCAAAACCTATAATTTATTCCCGCCTCATTTCCTCCAGTGAAACAACCCAAAGTTGCCACCGCTATCATATGGTGGAGTAACACTTCCTGGTGTCCTTGAATCCTGCAGGATCAGTGGAGTTACTTTTCAAGGATCTCCACCCCGCAGAGGAGTGGCGAAGAGGCCAGATGGCAGCCTTATCCAGCTCCTCACCACCTCCCTTTATTTCCCCATTGCCCGCCTTTGATGGTGGTCAACATTGCCAAGACAAGGGGAACACTCACCCTGCTCCCTCTCCATTGGACGCGAGGATCATGTGACCCACCTGCAAACACATGGGCTTTGTTTCTCCCTGTGTTGCACTTCGGGCAGCCCTTCGGGGGCCCCTGGTGGCCGCTGATAGCAGGTTTATAAATAGAGGTGCTGATACAAGGATCCTTACTGGCTTTGTCACCAGGTCCCTTTGTGTGTGCAGCCTTTGCATTTCTGACACGAGTAGGTCATTTGAAAGACCTGTGGCTATTCTTCACTTAACTAAATGTAGTAGTAATAATAATAATAGTTGTTCCCAATAATCATTCATAAAAATAATAACAATGTTCTTCTTCTTGTTTTCCTTTCGGCTATTCCCTTCAGGGGTTGCCACAGCTAATCATCCTTTTCCATCTACCCCATGTACCCTGTCCCTCGCTGAATGACAGCTGGAATAAGCGCTAGCATCCCTATGAACCTAAGTGCAGGAAAAGGGGTAGATAATGGATTGATAGTTGAGATAAATGAATAATAATAAATAAATAATAATACTACTTGGTTAGCATGGCATGATTACTACTGTAATTCTTTTTCTTCTTCTTTTCCTTCAGGCCCGGGGTTTGCCTCGTGGTCTTTTCCATCCCTTGGGTCAAACTGGAGGGTGGCTCTTGTCGGGGGGTCGGGAGGAAGGCGGAGGAAATGGCCAAACCAACGGGTGCGGCGTTGCGCAGCCAGGCAGGATGCTCTGGGCTGGCACGTGCGGGCTCTAAGCGCTTCGTTGGAAACCCGCTGAGGCCACCTGATGTTCTGGATGGTTCTGAGAGCCCTGCTGTCAAAGCCATCCATTCTTGCGGCCAGAGTCTTGTTTAAGGGCCAAGTCTTCGAGCCATAGAGCAAGGTGGAGAGTACTGCAGAGTTGTAGATTCTGACCTTCGTCTTGCGTGAGATGGTCTGATGCTGCCAAAGTGGTTTCCAGAGAGACTGGAGGGCTGATGCACCCAGGGTTGTTCTGCGGATGATCTCTGGTTTTAGGTCCCCAGTGTCAGTCACTATGGACCCCCAGATACACAAAGTTCTTGACAGGCTCTACGATGTCATTGCCAAGCCAAAGGGGGGAGGTGGATCTGGTCCATCACCAACATACATGAACTTGGTTTTTGTCTAGCTCACTTGTAGGCCAAGCTTCTCTGCCTCTTCACTATATATGATCAGAGCATCTCTCAACTGGCTGAAGGATGTGCTGAACAGGATGGTGGCATCAGTGTAATCTAAGTTGATCAGGTGGTGGTTGCCGAGGGACACTCTGGGGATCCGCTCACAGACCCTGGACATCAGATGGTCAATGATGCAGTTGAAGAGGTCAGGAGTAGCCACGCAGCCCTGCTGAATGCCTCTGGAGATGGGAAACCAGTCAGAATCTCTGCCGTTAATATGGACACAGCTCTGTGCATTGCTGTAAAGCAGCTTGAACAGGGCAACAATCTTAAGCGGTGCTTCAAGCCTGTAGGATGCTCCACAGTGAAGCGTAGCAGACGGTGTCAAAGGCAGCCTTCAGATCCATGAATCCGATGAAGAGATGGCGATCTTCACAGAATTCATAGGTCTTCTCTATCAGCAGACGAACAGCCGAGATGTGGTATGTTGTGGAGTGGTTAGGCATGAAGCCAGCCTGCTGGGGACGGTGGCTGCTTCTGATGGCTGGGAGAGCATGGATGAGAAGGATCCTGGTAAAGAGCTTGCCTGGGATGGAAAGTAGTGGGATGCCTCTGTGGTTGCTGCAGACTAGCCGGTCACCTTTGCATTTCCAGAATGGTAAGATGACTCCTCTGGTCCAGTCGGTGGGAAGCCTCTCTGTCTCCCACACCTGATTGAATATGTGGGCAAGCCACTCGACGATGCTTTCACCGCCTGATTTTAGCATCTTAGCGGTAATTGCACAGACGCTGGGGGCTTTCTTGTCGTTAAGTTTCTTTAGAGCGGCTGACTTCCTCGGGTGTCACGGGGTCTGTGCAGCAGGCATCAGTGGGGGCAGCGGCGTTAGCAGCCCCAAGGATGTTGGGATCGACCGTAGTGGTACCATGCTGCAGAGGGAGGCTGAAGTGCTCTTTCCAGCATTCGGTGCAGTTTACTTCACTTGTTATAAGGTTGCCGTCAGAATCTTTCACCAGGGCTGTCTTGATGCGTGGGCCATTACGGGCTTGGCGCAGTAGACTGAAGACACGGCTCATGTTGTTGTTAGTGGCCGCGAGCTCTAGGTTTTTAGCTTCTGCTTGCCGGGACTTCTCCCTGTCCTCAGCTAAAGCCATGTTGCGCTGTCAGTTCAGTCGCCGATATTTCGTCAGGTTGCCTCGGAGCTAGGCTTCACGCCGCTGCTCGATGATGTCAAGTGTCCTGTCTAATATCCAAGGCTTTCTCAGCAAAGCTTGAGAGCATCTGAGGACATTATGGGCTGACTGGATGACACCTTCCTTGAAGGTCTGCCGGTCGTTCAATTTGTCAGTAGCTAGGGTTATCGAAGGAACGGCAGATGGCGCAACTGAACTGTGTGGTGCTTTTGGGATCGCCGAGGAGGGAGGGGTCCAGGCGTAGATGAGTCTTCGAGTGCTGGTTGGCTCGAGCTTTAGCTTGAGCTGTACCACCAGCAGCTGGTGATCTGTGTTGCCGAGCTCTGCTCCTCGGTACACATGGCAGTTGGTGACAGGCGACTTCCAGCGTCGGGAAATAGGGATGTGGTCCAGCGCTTTCCTGGTTCTACCATCTGGGCTGTACCATTTCCAGTGATGGATGAGTTTCCGGGGAAACCAGTTATTAACAATGCAGAGGTTGTTGTGGTGGGAGAGAGGGAGGAGGTGAGTACCATTGTTGTTTGTGAGCCTGCCAGCAAAAGTTGTGCCAACAGGTGAGCCTGTGGGCTGATAACTGCTGGACAGAGTGGCATTCGTGTCGGTGAGGATGATGGTAATATCATGGGGTGGGGCTTAGCCAACAGCCTGGTGGAGTTAGTCAAAGAAGGCATCCTTCGTATCCTCATTAGCGACATCGATGGGGGCATAAGCATGATTACTGTCACCTTGCCGTGTTGGTGGAGAAAGCGAGCCGACAGTAATTTGTCACTCAGGGATGTCCAGCTGATGAGGGACTTACTGAGGGCCTTTGGGATGGTAGTGTCACGCCATAAAGGCCCGTAAGTCTCTCGGGGCCACTCCAAATGTAGCAATGGTCGCCTGCTGTTATTTCACCATTGCCTTGCCATCGAACCTCACAGAGCCCTGCCAGGGTGATGTTTTAACAGCAGAGTTCTCGGGACAGCAGAGAGGCAGCTCCGGGATGAGGGAGTATTCGGATGTTCCATGTAGCGACATGGGTCCTGCGATGACGGTTGATCCGTACTCGTTAGTCGGGGTTAGGCTGGGGTCCGTTACTGTGCTGGGCAGTCCGGCTTGTTTCTCTGGTCGGATTCGTATCAAAAGTGGTTTTCCCTGGGTGGGTTGTTAGTCCTTCGCAGGATAGTCAGTTGGTGGAGCTACCACCTCACAGCATACCAACATGCTGGGGTCATTGTTTGTCTGGAACCTACCCTGGAGACTGGCCGCCCAAGGGTAACCCTACCAGGAGCGAGCTCCCGACGGTATCGCTCCCCAGCGTCATTGGAACGTGCAAGCCCCCTCGCCACGTCCAGGCCAGACAGGACCTCCTGCTTGGCATCTCTAATTCCAGCATCCTTCTACTAATATATTCACCATCCTTCCTCTGTATATGACCGAATCATCTCATTGTGGCTTCTCTGACCTTCTCTCCAAAACATCTAACATGTGCTGTACCTCTGATGGACTCATTCCTGATCCCAGCTATCCTTATCACACTAAACTAGAACTTCAACATTTTCATCTCTGCGTCCTCCAGCTCTGTCTCCTGTCTTTTCGTCATTGTCAGTGTTTCCAAACCATACAGCATCGCTGGTGTCACCACTATCTTGAACAACTTTCCTGTCATTCTGACTGATATTCATCTATCGTGGCGCTCGGTGAGGAATAATCGATGACAAAGCCTATGAGTCTTGAACACAAAGATTGAGTTTATTATCAAGCACCACCATACTCCTAACCAACCATGAACACTTCTGGGGCGCATATATATAAGCACAGGCCTAAGCCACGCCCCCAGCCCCTAATCCCGTGGGTTGAGAGGCCACATCCATCCGTGTCCACCGCACAGACCCCCCGGACACCCAGAAGGGACACTGAAACCCAACTAGTGCTCATGGAAGGCATGACCAGCCTGCCGTAATGGCTGCGATGTTCCTCGCTCGGAACAGCAGGGGCCCTGAACGCTGGACCTGTGAAGGTGCTGCTGGGGTACAGGGGTTAAAGAGGCGAGTGGTGAGCGTCGTGTCGCACAAACACGAAACGGGCCGACACAAGCTTCGCCAGTACAAAAGATTTTGGAAAACAGTGGTGAGCGTGAAATGCGGTCGGGTGGGGAGGGGGAGCGGACTTCTCCTGCAAAAAGTCTCCCGGGACCCTCAGCGGCTGGCCCAGAACTAGCTCAGGTGGGTGATGCACCGAGATCGTCCTTCGGGGCTGAACGCAGCCCCGGCATAACCCACGGTAGACGGTTAGTTGCCGTCTGAGATTGTACTGATGCGTACTGAGTATCCGCCTTGCAGTGCTGCCTTGAGGGAACGGTGGAACCATTCACACAATCCATTGGCTTGAGGGTGGTACGCCATTGTACGGCATACCGTAGCTCCCAACAACCCAGCCAGGGTCAACCAAAGCCCCGACCAAAGTGCCGACATAAGCTGCGGACCCCTGTCCGAAGTGATGTTGGACGTAGTGCCGGAATGGGCGACCCAGGCAGAGAGAAATGCCCGAGACACATCTGAGGTCGCCATGGAGGATAACGGCACAACCTCTGGCCACCTGGTGGTCCGATCGACCATGGTGAACAGATGCGTAAATCTTTGCGAAGGTGGCAGCAGGCCTACCAGGTCAACATGCACATGGTCAAACTGTCTGTCTGGAATCAGAAATGGCTCGAGGGCAGCCCTAACATGCAAGTGAACCTTAGCACGCTGGCACGGCACACACGCAACTAGCCATTCCTTGACGTCCTTATGCATGCCAGGCCAGATGAACTTCGCCCAAACCAGATTCACCGACGCTCGGACGCCCGGATGTGAGAGGGAATGTACCGTGTTGAACACTTGCCGATACCAAGCCAGCGGAACCACCAGGTGGGGCCATCCGGTAGAGATGTCACACAGGAGAGCACGGCTACCCTCCTGTACCACTACCTCCTCCAGCTTGAGGCCTGTGTGCGCCGACTTCAGGGCGAGAACGTCTGGGTCGCCGGGCTGGTCAGCGCCATAGCCGAGAAATCCATCCTGACATGCACAGGGCACACTAGCACAAGTGACAGGCAATCCACCACCGGTTTGGCCTTCCCTGACACATGCCGAATGTCAGTTGTAAATCCTGAAATGTCCACAAGGTGTCACTGCTGGCAAGCGGCCCATGGCTCTGCTACTTTAGACATGGCTAATGTCAAAGGCTTATGAGCCACATACGCCACGAACAAGTCACTCCAGGAGAAAGCAGAATACAAATACAGTGCCAACAACCCCCTATCAAACACGCTATACTTTCGCTCATTGTCCTGTACCTTGCGGCTAAAGAATGGAAGGGGTTTCAATGTGTTCGCCACCCGTTGTTCAACCACAGCCCCCGCAGCGACTTCAGACACGTTGGTTGTAAATGCTATGGGCGCCTTGAGAGCCAGATGGGCCAGAAGAGCTGCGTCAGCCAGGGCGTGCTCAGCCCCGTCAAAAGCCCGAACCCGCCCCCGAGCCAAGTCGACCATGTCGCTTGCTCACTTGGACGGCAGAGCCCCATAAAGCGGCTGAAGGAGGAAACGGTTGTAGAAATTGACCATCCCCAAGAACTCCTGCAACGCCCTGACTGAGGCCGGCGGGGAAAACAAGTCACTGCTTTCACCTACGCAGGCAATGGAACTCCACCTTGTGGTGAAATGTGATGGCCCAGGATGTCAATCACCGACCGGCCAAACTGACATTTATTCGGGTTGAAAATGAGGCCGTGGTCATCCAGACGACGAAAAAACCTGTGTCAGGTGCTCCAGCTGTTCGTCAGCTGACGGGCTGGCCACCAGGATATTGTCCAGGTACACAAAAAGCAAAGGTGAGGTCACCATCACCGAGTCCATGAGCCTTTAAAAGGGCTGAGCAGTACCCTTCAAGCCGAAAGGCATGTGCAGGAACTCAAAAAGCCCGAACGGGGTGACCACTGCAGTCTTGGGCACGTCTTCCACGTGCACCGGCACCTGGTGATAACCACGGACCAGGTCCACCTTGGAAAAAATGTGGCCCCTGCCAGCCGCACTGAGAAATCTTGGATGTGGGGGATGGGGTAATGGTCGTTTGCGGTGACGTTATTCAACCGACGAAAATCGCCGCAGTGGCGCCACGACTCATCGGCCTTGGGTACCATGTGGAGAGGGGAGGCCCACAGGCTCTTTGACCACCGCACTATCCCCAGGCGTTCCATGGAGGAAAACTCCTCCTTGGCAATTGGTAGCTTGGCTGCATCTAGCTGGTGCGCCTGCGCAAAAACTCATGCTCCCACTGTGGGGATGTAGTGTTCCATGTGAAAATGATGGCGTCGTTAGGGAAGGGAATTTTGCCAGCAAACTTTGATATACATCCCCGACAACAAAAATTTAATGTGGGCTTGCAGCCCAACCCCCCGTGTCTCACATGGATAGGTGACGAAAGACAAAGCATCAATTAAGCGGCGGTTTGAAACGTCCACGAGCAGTCCGTTGGCACACAGGAAATCCGTGCAGATGATGGGGATGGCGGCTGCTGAAACAAACAGACACTGACCGCGGACCAAAAGTCGTGATGGACGACCCATTAGCGGCGCTGAGTTGCGGGCCACTGCCTCTAGCCGGAATGTCTGCCCACATTTGGGGGAGAAGGCTCTTCTGTGAGCCAGAGTCCACCAGGAATCGCAGTCCATACCTCAAATCCTTGATGAACAACAGCTGGGTGTGTCCGCTGGTGCCCACTGTTGCTACCGAGCTTCTGCTCCGCTGTTTTGCAGGCACCCTGTATGAGCATGGCTCAACACAACGCCTGAGTTGGAGATAGTGGACTCCTACAAGTACCTTGGGGTCCACATTCACAATAAACTGGACACAACACAGAAGCCCTCTACAGGAAAAGTCAGAGCAGGATGTTCTTCCTGAAGAGACTGAGGTTGTTTGGTGTCTGTAGCGGGCTCCCGAAGACCTTCTACCAGTCTATGGTAGCCAGCGCACTCTTTTTGCTATAGTGTGCTGGTGGGGCAGGTGCAAGTTGTCAGGCCTTGTCAGGCTTAGCATAAAGGGAGCCTGTTGCCAGCCCGTCAGTGCCAGATTGTTGGTTTTCTATTCGTCTCTCCTCACAAGGTCCCACACCTTGACCTCGACTCCAGAGACAATTTGGACCCAGCACAGCCCTGCATTCTTCATGACATAACAATGACCCAGCACACACTCTCAGGAGGACCTTAGCTGAACAGAGCTCTGCAATTTCCTCGCATGACACTGATGTCAGGGTCCTTAGCGAACAAGATATTACCAACCAGTGACTGGCTCAGCTCACTCATCTGCTAATTGGCCTTCAGTCAATCCACCTCCCCCTCAACCTGCAGAGGCCCCCTCCGCTCCACCACTCTCCCTGATGTTAAACCGTTCACCAGATTGCTTACCCCAATGATGCCAAGATCTTTCATCCTCGGACTTCTCACTGACCAAGCCCAAAGATGATCTGAGGTCTGATTCCAGGTCTATTCAAGCTTCGGGTGCACTTTCTCTCAATTCATCCAGGAATTAAAGCAGACCTTTGGCGGAGATTCCAACCACACTACCCAGTCCAGAAACCTCTGGATGAGGGTCAGCGAACTGTCTCTGAATTCTCCATTGAATTTAGAACGCTTGCGGCTGCATCTGGGTGGAACCCCCCCCGCGTTTAAGAGCACCTTTTATTATGCTCTCAATTACTCCTTGAAGGACCAGCTAGCCCTCTTGGAGGAGCCCGAGACCCTTGATGTGCTTGTATCCTTGGTCATCCGCCTGGATAATCTTCTGAAGGAGAGAAACAAGGAGGGAACCAGACAACAGATCATGCGCAACACTAATGATCCATCTCCTTCCTGCCCTTTCACTCATCCCAGACACAGGTCAACTACTCCGGAACCAGAACTAATGCAGGTCGGCCAGATCCGCCTGTCCCAAGAGGAATGCCAACATTGGGTGACGGATGGCTTATGTATGTTTTGCCGGTCCCCTGGTCGCTGTGTTTCCAGTTGCCCTCGGTTAAAAGACAAGCACCCGCCAGTAGAGGCAGGAGTTCTTGTGGACGGGACTTTTCAACACAATCCTCCTCATTTAACTATACCTGTAACTTTTATGTGAGGGCGCAGCTCATGGCTTCCAGGCGCTTGTGGATTCGGGGCCTGAACAGAATTTGATCGATCCCAGCGTGGCCCGCTGTCTCAACCTACACCTTGTACCGTTGCCCACTCCACTTTCTGTCTCTGCCCTGGATGAGAGGATTTTGACCGCCCTTACTCACAAAACCAACCCAGTCATTTTAATCACTTAAGGTAACATAGGGAGACTATTGAGTCCCTCCTTTTCCCTGTTGCTAGATTCCCGCTTATGTTAGGATCTCCATGGCTGGCTTTACACAACCCCCATGTCCATTGGGCTAATGGCCGACTTGAAAGCTGGAGCTCATTTTGTCTGTTAAGGATCTACAATCTTCCAACCAGACCTCTCTTATGACTCCATAACCGACCATAGACATAACTTAAGTTCTGTCCTTGCCGCCACACAGGCCCTATGATTTTGCTATAGACCTCTATGAATACCTCATCATATAGGCACTATGAATACCTGGGCAAGCCCTTTGGACTTTGCGATGCCCCAGCTGTGTTCCAAGCCCTGATAAACGATGCACTCCGTGACTTTCTAAATGTGTTCGTATTTGTGTACTTGGCTGATATTCTCATCTTCTCCAGGACCCTAGCTGGCCACCAGAGGCATGTCCGCTTGGTTCTCCAACGACTTTTGGAGAACCGTCTCTATATTAAGGCCGATGAGTGAGTTTCACAAGCAGTCTGTCGCTTTTCTCGGCCACATCCTTGAGTGAACAGATTTGCACGGATCCTTAACAGTTGAAAGCAATCTTGGATTGGCCGGTCCCACAAACCCGCAAACAGCTCCAGAGGTTCTTGGGTTTTGCCAACTTTTACTGCCGATTCAAACGAAGTTAGTCAGACAGTTTCCCCACTGACCGCTCTCACCTCCACCAAGACCACCTTCTCTGCTCTGGAAGCCAACTTCGCCTTCCTGGACCTGAAAGTTCTCCCAAGCACCCATCCTTATCTAGCCCGATCCCCAAAAACAATTTGGTCTTGAGGCTGACACCTCTGAAATCCTGGCTGGTGCGGTCCTATCACAATACATGATTTCTGATGGGAAACTTCACCCTTGTGTTTTTTTCTCCCGCAGGTTGTCCCAGACCAAAAAGAATTTCGATGTGGGGGATGGACACCCCTAGCTGTCAAACTTGCTTTGGAGGAGTGGCGGCATTGGTTGGAGGGCACCGAACATCCTGTGCTCGTGTGGACAGATAAGCATCTAGCTTACCTCCAGTCAGCTACACGTCTCAAATCGCGTCAATCCTGTTGGTCTATTTTCTTTTCCAGATTCAACCTCTCAATCTAGTAACTCCCAGGTCCCCAAAACGCTAAACCAGATGCCCTTTCCCGCCAGTTCTTGGTGGATGACACTCATGAGGACCAATCTCCCATCCTGCCACCTAACTACGTTGTTGGGCATCTCTCCTTGGACATTGAAGATGTCACAACCAGGCACTCCATAAGGAACTAGACCCCGGCACTGGCCCTCCTGGCAGATGGTACATCCCCACCTCTGTTCAAACTCATCTCAAACATGTCCCCATGACATCCCCCAGGAGATTCTACCTGACTCTGGACCTCAGTTTATCTCCCAGGTTTGAAAACAGTTTTGCCTTGCACTCAATGCCAAAGTCTCTCTCACCTCAGGCTTCCATCCCCAGTCCAACGGTCAGATGGAGTGGATGAACCACGAACTTGAGGCCACCCTCAGATGTCTCACGTCCATCAACCCTTCTGAATGGAGCCAGTTCCTTTCCTGGGTTGAGTATGCTCATAATTCACACGTCTCCACCGGCATGTCCCCCTTCGAAATCTCCCTGGGCTACTGACCACCACTCCTCCCCACAGATGAGAAGGATATTGCACTTACTTATGTCCGTCATTACGTCCGTTGCTGCAAACACATCTGGTCTGACGCCTTGGCCACACGACAATGCTCCTCCGGACACAACTGCCGCTTTGCTAACAAGAGACGGATCCCTGTCTACTTGCCTGGGTAGAAGGTTTGGCTATCGTCTCGTGACATACCTTTGAAGTCTGTCTCCAGGAAATTAGCCCGTAGGTTCATCGGACCATACGAAATAGAATCCGTAATCAGTCCCATTGCAGTTTGTCTGCCTCCTTGCCTCCGTGTTCGTACAACTTTCCATGTGTCCCAAGTAAAACTTGAGGACCGCTCTTGGGTGCCACATTCCTTTATTTTGGATCCGTCCCTAATTTCAGACTCTCTCTTTCCTTCCATTTTGTTCCTTTGGGCCACCTGGGGGCGGTCGTTTGGGGGGGGGTGATGTTGGGATCCAGCTACTTGTCAAGCAGCAGCTGTGCGGGAGGGTGAACCCTCAAAGATGCAAGTCATCAGGCTGAGCATAAAGGGAGCCTGTTGCCAGCCTGTCAGTGCCAGATTTTTTCCTATTTGGCTCTCCTCACAAGGTTCTACGTCTCGTAGAACTTCCATTTCTCTTCCTGTCAGTACGATGGTAGAACAACTTAAAACCTGCTTCTAGCCCTACGACCTGGTTTCCTGAACACACTGTATTTCCACTTCTGTGCATCATGTCAACTAACTCTCTACCTTCTCCTCATCGTCCCAGTATTCGAAGTCCCTACTCAGCCCTTTCCTCCTCTCTCTCTGCTTCCGAACACGCCTTCCTCCTCTCCTTCGACCCAAAGTAGCCCAATTTCTACTGGTGCCCCGTAGTTTATTGGCACCAATGGCTTTTACCCAGGCCTCGACTGATACGGTATGAAATTCTTGGGTTGACTTTGCGTTGGATGACACTGGCCTGTGCTGCCCTGAGGCTGCATTATCATAATTGTCATTACAAGAGTAACCTTTCCCCTTGTTTACGTTCAGGAGGACCCTCCCACCCAAACCAAGATATGCACACACAGAGTTGAATGAAGTTGCTGGAATCTGAGAAGCCGAACCCCCACAGTGGATATCAGTTCTGCCCTCACCCCACATGACCTTTGCGCCGGTTATTGTTTGGACTTTCAAACGTTCCTGTTGGTACTTGGCAGCCGAGTGCTTCTCATGTGTTTCCCATTGCTCATTATCTCCCAAAGGCTAATTATCCTGCAGAAGGTCAGCTCACCTCCATACTGCTAAATAATGCCTAGCCTATGCACTCCCACTCACTCCCTTATGTAAACCTATGTAAAAATACACAGACACAGGCCGCTGATCAATTGTGCCAAATGGAAAGTAAACAGCTTGAACTACGTTGGGGGAGACAGAGGGATGGAAGAAACAAGAAGTGCGAATTGCTTGGATTTGAACTCCAGCATGCTGATTTGACTCTGGTTATTGCTGGGTTGATTTGACTCCATTAAACATCAAGAATCATTAAACATGGGATGTGATGGTAAACTGCCCAATGTACCAATAGATGGTGTGCATATGGGGTTTGCATTGATGTTGAGAGTGGGCTGAGAGCTGTATCTCAGGCATGGGAAAGATGTACATTTTGGGACACATCAGTAGCATTGTACTAGAATTGTACCACTGAATCATGGGGTGTTTTGGCTTTTCATCACTAGACACCCTCATCAAAGGTGGGCAGCGACTGCGTGAACAAACCTGAGCTTATGTCCCATGCTCAATCATGAGAATTGCCTGGTTGTTTAAATGGCGCAGCCCACAGGACTATGCAAGAAAGGGGAAATCCTCTTCCCTCAAGCCTTGAGCTGACTGCATACGTGGTTCACCCGTGGGGTGAACCAGTTATGGGGGATGGGGTGGGGGTGATTGGCGAGTGGGTCATGTTGAGGCTGTTTTAGCCCACCAAAGGTCCTTCCGCTTGATCAGTATGCACTAGCTCCTTCTTTTGGCCACTTCAGAGACTAATCCAATTTTCTGTCGCAGAGCCTGTCCATGGATGCTAAGGCCTTACAGCAGCCCGATGGTGGAGGAAGCCACAAAACCTCTGCATTCCACTTTAACAGGACAGATTTTCGCAATCCATTACTGTTGAGCGTCTGGTGCTGCGCCTGTGCGAAAAGTGGTTGTCCCTCAATGGGAATGAAATGCTTTATACCCTGTTAAGCAACTGCTTTGGAAAAGGCAGGTGCAGTGGGGGATGGAAATTCTGCCAGCAAAGTTGAAAAATATCACCCGTTGCTAAAAAGTTAGCGCGTGTTAGTGGCCTGGATCCCCCAGTCACACGAGGGAGGTTGTGAAAGACACGGCATCAATTATACGGCAGTTCAGGACATCAGCAAGCAGACCATTAGCACACAGAAAATCCACGGCGATAACAGGAACAATGATGGAGGCTTGTCAGACTTGGAATGGCAACCATGGAAACAAACGGAAAACAACTTTGTGCCAAATATCACAACGGACAAACTCAAAAGTCAAAGTCAGCTTTATCGTCAATTTCTCCGCATGTGCTGGACATACAGATCGAAAAGATGTTTCTCATAATCCGACGTTGACATGAAATCAACAGTAATTGAGTGCAAATTAGCAGTAGATTGAAATGTTACATTAACCAGTGATCATTTAACAAAGAGGTATTGAAGTGTAAAGTGCACGCAGATAACTCCAGACATATATAAAAACCCCATAGTTGTCTAGGAAAAATATTTTGTCATCGCTTTTTTCTTTTTTAAGATACATTTTTGAAATGCTTTGTTGCACTATATATATTGGTATGATTCCATTTTTTGTGATCAAAAAAATTACATTTTACTTTATATTGTATCATTATTGTTTTTCATACAAGTGTTCTTTAGTGTTCAAACAAGAATTCTACTTTTCAATCCTTTTAATAATGAATTTTTTGTTTCTCGACCATAAAGTCCAATAAAGATGTTGAGAATTTTTTTTTCACTCTGACTTTTTTTGGGTGGTGTAAATTTTGATGACTTTGTTTCTAGTATTTAACTTAAGGAAGATGTCTTTGATGCTTTTTTTCTCTTTCAGAAATTTTCCAACAAAAACAAATCAATGTGTCCCAGTACCCTTGAATTTGTCTATGGAGGTTCTCAGTCATCCAAGCCATGGTTAATCCTTGTATGTAGATCTTATTGTGACATGTGGATTTGTTTTCTCCCTTGAAGATGTTTCACCTCTCATCTGAGAGGCTTCTTCAGATCTGGGAACTGAAGAATCAAGTTCACAAACAAACATGATGCAACATGACGGTGGAATGAAGCAGCAGCAGCCGAAGCAATGAAAAATCCCCACAATTTGAAAGTGGATATCTGGAAACATTTAGTTTTTTATTAGAGTAACTCCATCCATACTCCAAGATATTTGTAAAACTTGCCATGCAAAAACAAAATGCTTCGGTGACACCACTAAAATGAGAAACCATTTCAGCTGATGGAGCGCTGAGCTGATGTTAGCCTCCCTCAGCAAACACCGAATAGAAAACTAGTGAATCAGGAGTATGTGCTTGTGTGTGTGTGTGTGTATGTGTGTTTGTGGCAGGGGTGGTTGTGGGGGTTAATCAATTGAAGCCCCTGGAGAGGCAACGTTCATGCAATTTTTCTTCAATCTAGATTTGATATACTGACGTGATTCCTGATGCCATGTGCACATCCACCACTTTTGTTCTCTCCCTTACATGTTCAAGTCAAACAGCACATGGTAACAGAGATGTGATCCACTCCTGTGACAACTGGAGCTTGGTGAGTTTCACCAAGTTGGCATCGAACTGCCAACCCCCTCCCACTACTTCTCCCATCAACTCGCCTCCCTCCTATGTCTCCCATTTTTTCTTTCTTTTTGGATGACCCGAGACAGATGGATTGGACCTGAAGTCTTTGTTTCCATCCCAGGAGCCCCAAGAACCTGCCATCTCCTGCCCTTGAGCCCCCCCCACCCTTCTCCGCACACACAAAACAATCTCTGGGTCTGTGTCATGGCTCACCATTTGACAACTTACTCGCGGTTGTCGGAACAGAGACAATGTCAAAGATCAATCTTCTTTAATTTTCTACTGGTCAAAATCCATCCAGTGCATATATGTGTTGCTTTACATCTTTACCCATCACCCTCTTTTTTGAAAAGGAATGCTAACGAGAAGCTAGTGAGATTCTGTCTTGAACAATGATATTTAAGAATATAAAAAAACACAAAGTGAGTGGGTCACAAAGTCCGGTTGTACTGCACTCGAACTTTTTGGGCATTTTAAATGTCTGTCCTGCTGGTATTGTATGATAATAATGGTCTTCATTTATTTAATCAATCAACTGCTGGCTAATTTAGTGAATGAAATATATATATATGCATATTTCATTGTGTATATATATATATATATACACACACACACACACACACACACACATATATATATATATATATGCCACTTGCCGCTTGGCTGCCGCTACCTGTCAGCTGCTTCCAAAGCCCCACTGGCCAGAAAAAGGCCCGATAAGACTCCTTCTTCCGTTTGACGGCATCCCTCACCGCTGGGCGCCGACCGCCTTATGGCTGCAGCTCCACTCTGCCTCCTCAACAATGGAAGGACAGAACATGGCCCATTCGGACTCAATGTCCCCCACTTCCCTTGGGAGGTGGTTGTAGCTGTGGTGGAGGTGGGAGTTGAAACTCCTTCTGACAGGGGACTCTGCCAGACATTCCAAGCAGACCCTTCTGTTATAATTAGTTCTGTCAGGTCTGACCGGCATCCTCCCCCACCATCGGAGCTTGCTCACCACCAGGTGGTGATCAGTTGACAGCTCCTCCCCTTTCTTCATGGACGTCCAGGACATGCAGACACAAGTTTGACAAAACAACCACAAGTTCGATCAAAGAACTGCGGCCTAAGGTGTGTTGGTGCCAAGGACACATATGGACACCTTTATGCCTGAACACGGTGTTTGTTATGAACAATCCGTAACAAGCACAGAAGTCCAATAAAAAAAACACAGCTCGGGTTCATATCTGGGGGGCACCCAATCCCGCCCTTCCAAGTCACACTGTTGTTGCCTACATGAGCGTTTAAGTCTCCCAGTACACTGAGGGAGTCCCCAGCAGGAGCGCTCTCTCGCGGCCCCTCGAGGGACCCTGAGAAGGGTGGGTAAACTGGACTGCTGTTGGGTGTATAACCACAAACAACAGTCAGAACCCGTCAAATCAAACATGCAAATTTTAATAAAACTAGTCAAGTACAGTACTGAGCATTTCAATTCAATGTATTGCAAATTTAAATGTAAACAGTCAAGTATAGCTGATGTTCAGAGATAGTCAATGATTGTAAAGTCCTTTCAGCTGTGTAGGAGTTTTAAAGCAGAGGTTGTTGAGGTCAAACAGTAAGAGAAGTTCATCACAAAAGCCTGATAGAAATGAATACCCCTCCCCCCCTCGCAGCAGCTGGAAGCAGAAATAATGGAAAAATTAATTGTGGCCCTCTAAACATCAGATTGCTATCGTGTAAAGCTGTATTCCAATCCCAATTATAATACTCACATTACCCCGAAATTCTGCTTGCGGCAGAGTGGCTGCTATCCTCCATTCAGGTTTATTGATCAGTCCAGAACCAAAACTCAACTACAGTATGGCTTATTTGAAATCCTTTTGCCTAGTCTCTCACATCCAGCCTGGTAAGAACAAAAAAAGAAACAAGAAGAACTCAAAAAGAGACAATTTTTTATGCTGTGCTGTGTTTACTTTGTCTACAGTGAAATATCTCCAAATGTGTGATGTGTGTTGGTGACTCAGGCAGATCATCTGCTTCGTTCTCTGCAGCCATGTCTCTGATCTTTTTTTGTGTCCATGTGCAAAGTGACAATGCTACCCTTTCTGTGAAGTGACAATGCCCCAATTGCGGCAAATGCTTGTTGACTTCTCCAAGAGATCATGGACTTGTGCCACCGGCAACAAATTGGCTAATCTGTTAATGCCTCGCTGGAGACCCATCACACTCCGGACAACCTTTTCTCTCTTTGACCCATCTGGAAGGAGGTATATTCTTCCTCTGTACTGATGAAATCATAATCAAAACACAGAGTTATTACAATTAAATCCATTAATGTCACCAGATTGAACATCCTGTTAGACAAATTCCTTTTCTAAATATGTATAGGTATGTATGTTTTTGTGCGTGTGTGTGTGTGTGTGTATGTATATAAATTCATATACACACAAACATGTTCATTCATAATGTATCATTTACCTCATTGCCCTATTCCACGGAACACTTCATTGATATAAATGTTCAACTGTATTTGTTGCGTTTGTACATTCTATTATTGCATTTATCTATTTTGGTGTGTTATCATTCTACAGCTCAGTTGTCGTCCTTCCATCTCAGTGCAAAATGTAACTCAAACACTGGACTTTGATGTGTGAATGTACTTGGCCATTAAAGATGATTCTGACTGTGTTCCTGAAAAGATCAAGCATTTAATCTTGAATTGCAATTAAGATGTTTGCAAAATGATGTGATATGTTTGAAGATGATATTGTGATCTGGAGTGAGAGCAAGGAGCAGGTGTAGGAAAATCTAGACAGGAGGAGGTATGCTCTGGAAAGGAGAGGGATGAAGGTTAGCTTCAGCAAGACAGAATATATTGGTATGAATGGAAAGGACCCAAGTGGAACTGTGAGGCTACAGAGAGTAGAGATTAATAAGGAGGAGTATTTTAAATTCTAAGGGTCAACAGTCTAGAGTAATGGAGAGTGTTGAAAAGAGGTCGAGAGATGTGTGTATTTAAGCAGGTTGAAATACGTCAAGAATGGGTTGATGTGTGATCGAAGGGTAATGTGTGATAAGAGTTTAAGCCAGAATGAAATGAACTGTGTAGAATACAGTGGTGTGACATGTGATGCTGTCTGGTTTAAAGACACTGAAGACAAGAAAGGAGGTAGAGCTGGAGGTAAGCAGAGATGAGGATGTTGAGGTTCTCTTTGGAAGTGACAAGGATGGATAGCATTTGGAACTAGTCCATCAGGGTGACATCAGATGTTAGATGTTTTGGAGATACATTTACAGAGGCAAGACTGAGTTGGTATTGATATATACATAGGAGAAATAGCAAACATATTGGTAGTAGGCGATAGGAAGATAGGACGACCGAAAAGAAGATGCATCGATGGAGCGACAGCGAACATGAATTTAGTTGGTATGGGAGGAGAGGGTGAGGAGGATTGGAGGCACTTCATTTGTTCGGGCAGCCCCTGAAGGGAGCAATTGAAAGAAAAAATAATAAAATAATATCCTTGAAAATTACCAAAAAAAGAAAAAAAAAACAATTTCGCTACTGTTTTCCTTGATAACACACCTGTTTAATGGGAAATTATCAGATTGAATTTTGAATAGTCAAATTCCCTGCATGAATTTGGATTCTTTAAAAGTCTCAAAACATCTAATTGTTTGGGCCAGCCTGTGATCATCCATCCTATTATAACCAGCCGTAATTGCAGATATCCACTGGTCGGCAGAGGAGTATATATCACGATGTCAGCGTGACATTCAGCAGATGCATTGTGTTGCTGGGCAGATTCTAATTAGAGATGGCAATGCTAGGTATAATTAGCTGTGACACTCACTAATCTTTGTTCACCCGCTTGTTCATTCACCTGCTTGGCTGTGCATCTGCAACTGAGGTGGAGAACCTTGGAGAACGTTCTCCAGGAGAAAACACAACACACAAACTATTCTGCAGGGAGACGGCTAAATTTACAGGAGGCACAAAAGCACATACACTCGCAGGTATGAAGACACAAGCGCATGCATGCATTAACTAACACAAATGTAACTAACACACACA
>CAAKHD010014201.1:73471-124321 GCA_901007705.1 Fistularia tabacaria
CCACCACGGGCCACCACCCCCCCCCCCCCCCCCCCCCCCCCCAACCATGGCCTTAGACTAACCTCCAGCCAGGTGCAGTGGGACTTCTCTAGTTTTGAGGCAGAGCAAAGCCAGTGGGCCGGACAACATCAGCCCCAGGGTCCTCAAGGTGTGTTCTGGGCAGCTTGCTGGAGTCTTCCAGCACCTCTTCAACCTCTCTCTGAGGTTGCTGAAGGCGCCAGATCTGTGGAAGCTGTTTGTGAGGTAAGTTTGTGCTCAGCTGGTGACAATTCACAAATGAGTTCAATGATCTGGTGAAGGAAGGAAGAATGACATTTTTCCAAATGCAGTCTAATCAAATATAATTTAATTCTCTCAGCGAGGATACAGGTGTCACACAGCTGTGGGTTCTCTGCCACCCACCCACAGGTGGGTGATGCCGCAGAAGAATCCTGATCATTATTACACATAATGATTACAAAGCCTTCCAGAGGTGGTTACAGTTGTCCTTCACGTCCTTATTTGGTGTTGATGATTATTGCCATGGCTGTTGTTATCTTCCACTCAGTCACTCCCTCTTGACTTCATGCGAGATTGTCGTCATGACCTGTCTTCGCTTCTCCTCCGTGGCCAACCATCTGTTCCCTTCTGCCGAAGGTCATCTTAGATTACAGTTGTGCACATACAGTATTTTCTTGAGATTAACATAAAACATATCTTGTACTTGTGACTGGCTGTTCTTCTGCTGTGCGCACGTACTTCTGCCTAAGCACCTGCTCCACTGGCCTCACAGGAAATGATAAACACAAAGACGCAGCGTCTCTTCCTTAACGATTATTCTAAATTACTTATTGCTACAATGCGATAAGAACCCTTCTAAGCTAAGATATTCCTTCAAAGACCTCCTGCATTGTACCAGTGCCTAAGAAAGGACATCCGAGTGCTCTCAACAACTACTGGCTGGTGGCACTAACGTCACATGTCATGAAGTCATTTGAGAGGCTTTTGCTCCAGCACCTTAAGGAACAGCTATCAGCTTCCCTGGACCCTCTGCACTTTGCGTACAAAGTACAATGCGTACAATGTGAGAGTCACTTTCTTTCACTTCTCCAGTGCCTTAAACAGTGCGACCCACCCTCCTTAAGGGCAAGCTGCTGCGTACACCACTTCACCCCGACATCACTGCCTGAATCCTGAACTGCCTCACAGGATGGCTGCAGTATGTCAGGGCGGCCAGCTGTGTTTCTGTGGCCGTGATGTGCAGCATAGGAGTGCCCTAAGGTCCTGTCCTGTGTCCATTCCTTTCATCCTCTTCACCTCTGACTTCCGGCACAACTCCAGTTCCTGCCACCTCCAGAAGTTCTCTGATGACTCTTCCATTGTTGGACACATTAACAACGACGAGGAGGAGTACAGAGGTCTGGTTGCGAGTTTTGTTGAGTGGAGCAACCAGAACCACCTTCTTCTCAACATCTGCAAGACCAAGGAGGTGGTAGTGGACTTCAGGAAGAGTCAGAGGAGACGTATATCAATCACAATCCAGGTGGAGGAGGTGAGGAGGTGGAGATTGTGGTATCCCACAAGTACCTTGGGGTCCACATTAACAATAAACTGGACCAATACAAATGCCATCTACAGGACGGGTCAGAGCAGGATGATCTTCCTGAGGCGACTGATGTTGTTTGGTGTCTGTAGCGGGCTCCTCAAGACTTTCCACCAGTCTATGGTAGCCAGCGCACTCTTCGCTATAGTATGCGGGTGGGGCGGTGCCAGGACTGGTGAGATCAACAGCCTTAACAAGCTAGTGAGGAAAGCCTCCTAGCTGGTGGGACTGAACCTGGACCATCTGGAATCAGTGGCAGTGGGGAGGGTGAAGGACCAGCTGAGGGCTATGCTGGACAATTCTTCCCACCCCCTGCACGACGAGCTGTTGCTGATGGGCCACTCATTCAGCCAATGGCTCATCCCACCCCGATGCAGAAACGAACGCTTCACACGCTCCTTTGTGCCCACGGCTATCAGACTGTATAACAGGAGTCTGAACGGCACACAACTCTGACTGCCTGGAGATGCATCTGTGCTACCAATACCTCACTACCTCACTCATCCTCACATGTCGTGCCCAAACTCAATTGTTTCATTTTTATCCTTGATGGTGTCAGTCCATCCGCATCCTATTTATTTTTGTCATTGTTATTGTCACTCTATTTCTATTCCCGCCTTTGTTGTCGTCGTTTTGGTTGTCTATTCTCACCCTTGCTGTTCTTTTTTTTTTTTTTTCCTCATTCTCTAATCTATTTCTATCCCTGTTGTTCATTTTGCTGTCTATCTTTTTATAGATATATTTTGCTATCTTTTAACTGTCCCTTTTATTTATGTATATATTCATTTTAATTGACACTGCTATTGTTGCGCTGCTATGACAAAAGAATTTCCCCTATGGGGATCAATAACGTAAGTTTTATCTTCTTAACATGTAAGTATTTTGACTATTTTTATAGTATTTTAAGTATTTTTATGACAAACACGTTTGATTGTTCTGTGTTCACCTGAAAAAACTTCACAGGATGTGTATGTTTTATGCAGAGATAGAGAAATTGGATCCCTTCTTTATTTTTCCTCAACCAGATCCCAGGGACCAAAACTCCCAAGTTCTGGTCTCCTTCCAAAGAACAACAGGGCACAGTCATCACATCTATCCCCAGCCCTCGCAGCAGGAACCAAATATGATTTGCATGATGTCTAATTTAAAAATAATATGCATATTAATTGCACTGGCAGACAAGGTCAAACTGAACATGTGCATTCATCATCCATTGCTCATATTTTGGGCATGTGTGTTTTCATTGCACTTAAGCAAAGTCTCAGAAATTAAGCAACTATTGAAAATGTATTCCTCTGGGCCTCTGGGCGATTGCCTGGCGATCAGTCCAGGGTGTCCCCTGCCTCTCGCCAGCTGGGATAGCCTCCTGCATCCCCTGCGACCCTGAGAGCAGGATAAGCAGCAGACGATGGATGGATGGATGTTACCTCTTTATTTGTGCGCAATGCATAATCCTTTGATCAGAAAGTATTTTGATGTTGGATGGAAACCTTATATTTCTAAAACCCTTCCTTTCTTATTGTCATTATTGGTAAAAAAATATCTGATCTACTAGGTCATAATGTGTTGTAAAGTGTTAAACTTACAGATCTACTACTTTCACACCAATTGTGTGACAATCGTGTATGATGAAGTAGGCCATAAATTCATTAAGAAAAACTGTAGAAATATGTTGGAAGAAAAGTTGAAATATGGAGATAAAGCTTTCTGTCCTACAGCAATCGGCAATACTTATTGACCTTAATTAATTTGTTAAAAGGTTATACTTCTTTTTAAACTACGGCTGACTAAAATTAAACTAAAGTCCTTTTGTCAAATAGAGCACTGGACTAAAACTATCACGTAAAGAAATTCCTAAAATAGAACAGAAACTGATAAGCATTTTAGCCCAAAAGACCAAGACAAAATCTAAAATGGCTGCCAAAAACAACACTGATCCAACCAAAATCTGCCCAAACAACCACCAACGACACACTCTGCCTCTTCCTCAATTTCGAGTTGAAGTTTCAAACAGACCTTTTTTGGAGCAGATTTGTCTGCTTTAGTGGTAAATTTACTCGTTTTTTTGTTTTACTGAAAGGAAAAAAGATTGACAGATAATTTTTGTCCTCCTGAAATTCAATGGGATTTGACAATTTTCTGAAATAAACATAAAACTGAGATTAATATTGATAGGATATTGATATAACCTGCTCAAGTGTGGCTGTGCAGGTATAGCCTCTATAAATCATAGTAGGTATACAAAAGAAATAGATATCTCTCCAGCATAACAAGCCCTTTATATATTTTCAAAATTAAATGTAAGATCTACATTGTTCATCATTTCTTGTATCTTTTCAGCAAATTCTCTCAGATTTTTTTCAATGTGATTTTCAGTCATTCTCTCCAAATTAGTTTCTTATATTTTCCCTCATTTCTCCCTCACTCCTGCCTTTATCCTTAGAAACGCTTTTTGGAACGTTTACCGATTGCATCTGATGAGGGATCACAGACCACATGATTGGTCAAACCAACCAAAGCCAACAGGATGAATTTTCAAATGTTGATTAGCAACAGTGCTAAAATTAATGCCTTAAAATTTCACTCATAAGCTCCACTTGCCATTTGTCCCTTTGTGTTAGCATGGGCTGGTGTCTTTACAGTCATCATTATGAAAATAAAAAAAGTTATTTTCAAATTGAAGTGAACCAAAAATGTGAGACTGGTGATCCGTTGCTCTTTGGATTTTTGCGGAAAACCATCCTGATTTAACTGGACGATGAACAGGAGAAAAAATAATGGAGCAAGAGGTTTAATTGGCCGTTGCCCTGCACACACAAGCCATTTTGGAAGTCTTAATTGCAGTACTGTTCTTGTACCTGTATCAAAATGGACAAATGAGCAGACACCTAAGCCTGTCCCCAACTCTAAATTTATGGGCTTGCGAGGAAAAAAAAAAGATATTCTAAATTGTATGCAAAAAGTACCTAAAATGATTTTTGGAAATGACTGACAGTGAGGCAGAGACAAAACTGTCCTCATCTAACAGGAAGTACAAAAGAACACTCATTTATTCATTCATCCCACATACTACTTATCCTGCTCATAGGTTTCCGTGTGTGTGTAGTAGGGGTAAGCCAAATCCCAGCTGACATTGGGGTCTAAGGGGTGGGGTTTGATCCAGACAAGTCACTTACTATTCACACCTACGGACAATTCAGAGCCTTCAGTGAACCAACTGACCACTTTGGAAAGTGAAAGAAAGATGGAGAACCTGGAGAGAACCCAGGCAGGAACGAGGAGAACATTAAGACTCCACCTCAAGGACCTTAACTTATTTACTGCACTTTGATTTGCAAGAGTCTCCTTCAGCGTCTTTAAGCAAATAGACTAAGTTGCCTGATTTCCTGAAATCAATGTTTCTCATTCTAAATAGGCCAGAAAATAACTTTAGTGTCTGATGGGTGTATGAGAATGTGAGTGTGTGTTTCTTTGTAAAGAGTCAATATCAGCCTCAAGTCAACCTACACCAGATAGCCCATGCATGTTCCTTCATGAGATAATTTGTAGAATACATAACACGGTAATTTTGGTCTGCAGCTTGATGAAAAAAACAAAAAATTAAACAGACAAGCTTATAAAAATTAATTAAACAACCCATGGCTATTCTGTGTGTTAGCTTGCGTGGGCAGATAGATGTTAGGATTGCATGGCATCATGCATGCTAATGTGGTCTACTGCTGCAGCGAGGGGTGAGGGAGGAGAGGTGCTTCATTGTTCATTGGATGATCTGACAAAAGAAACAAGCAGAAAAGAAAATTGGCACTTTGCTTGTTCAATTAAAATATTATCAGGAAAAATCTGCTGTTTTGAAAGAGCCTTGCAGCTGCCGGGAGTAAGGCAAAGCTAATTTGAGTTTTTTCTCTGAAACTAGACTAGAAGCCTAAATATCCTATGATCTTTCAATAAAATGAAAAAAGGACTCAAAAAGTGCAGTTTCAAGTACAATTTTTGATATCAAGCCCATAGCCGCTGCTAGGAACCCACATACAGTCTGCAAATAAACTGACCCATGAGTAGTGGAAAGAGAGTGTTGGAGTGGGGTGTAGGGGTGGGAGTGCATACATAGCAGCTCCATCATTGCTGGATTATTAAATGCACATCCTTTAAATTCATATGTTGGAGGGAGATTATGGGCCCTCTCTGAGGACAGAATGTTGGAGCAGCAGTCGAAAGGGTTAAGAGAAGGCTCCTTGTTCTAACCCAGCCCAATCCACTGGGTTCTCTCTCTGTGGAATCCTCATGCTCTCCATGTCCTCCTATCTGGTAGCTCTCCAGGTTCTTCCTCCTACAGTCCAAAAGCAGTCAGCAGGTTCAGTGAAGGCTCTATATTTTCCACAGTTGTGAATGAGTGAATGGTTAGATTTTTCTACATGTGGGCCTGTGATTGACAAGCGCCCCTGTGATTGACAGGTGACTTGTCACAGGTTAAACCCAGACCCTTGCTCCAATAGCCAGTCTGATTGACTGTTCATTTTGAGTGGAAGAAAAATCAACTGATGTACGTTTGCTACATATATTGTACAAATAAAGCCCAGATTGTGTCTGGGGGGGACTTCCTGAAAGCTTTCTGGATGAAGCTGTCCTTGAGTCTGCTGGCCCTAGCTCTGCAGTCTCCTACCTAATAGCAGTAGACTGAAGAGGCTGTGATATGGGCGGAAGGGATTGCCTGCAATACAAAGGGCCTTGCGGGTGAGCTGGGTGCTGTAGATGACCCGGATGGAGGGGGGATGTGCACCAACAATCTTCTCAGCTACTCTCACTATCTGGAGGGTCCTATGGGTCTCACGTGGTACAGATGCAGCAGGTCAAAGGTGCCCCTGTAGAAGGTGCAAATGATGGAGGGCGGCAACTTTTGGAGGAAGTAGAAACAGTGGTGTGCTTTCTTGGCCAGTGACACAGTGTTTATGGTCCAGGAAAGGTCCTCTGCCACATGCACACCCAGGAACTTGGTGCTGCTCAACCTCTCCACCAGAGCACCATCTGCCCCTTTGTCTTCCTGATGTCACAGGATAGGTTGGCCCCAGTTGTCCTCTGGCCTACTGAGTCCCTGGCTTTGAAGGCAGTATACCTCCCCTGTCACCTAAGGTTTCTGATTAGCTGTAACAGTGTTGATCTTGGTGTCTGTGACATCATCCATGCACTTTGTGGAGTACACTGTGATGGACTTGGTATTCTCCTGGAGTTCTGTGTCGCTGTCGGAGGTGGTGGCCTGCTTAAACATGTCCCAGTCTGTTATGTTGAAGCAGTCTCGAAAAACACTTCCGGCCATAAATTGTCCAGGATGCTGTCACTGAGCCATGCTTCTACATGATTTTTAATTTTCCCTCAGCTACTTGTTGACTCTGTTACACTCTGACAATTTTCTGTTACCATTCTATTTTCTGAGATTCCCTGTACTTTTCCACTTCTCTTTGATACATACTCCCCTTTCTGTACTATTTCATTTCTTTCCCGTGAGACACAAGCCCAGTGATGCTCTCAGGGTAATGTAACTGCCTTGAAGGTAGCCCCTGTCTCCCACCCCCATTTTTATCTGTGTCCACATCTGTTTTGTGGGCTACATCATACTTCTCAGTGCTGTATTGTTTAACTTAAGGTAAGCATTGCATCTCATTCTATGTGGATCGGATCAATGTGTAACCTGGCTCTCCGCACTAGATTGGGAAAACTGTTAGGAAGCTGCCCTACAGTACGATACTTTTGAGTATCCTTGCTCGCAAGGCTTTGCCTAGGAAAGGCTGGTTTAGTGAAAGTTGCCGCGAAACAATTTTAGGAACAGGTAGTGTGTTGCCAACCATAGTTATCAGCAGACGAGGATCTGATAAGAAGGAGAAGTTGCTCCTTGGAGAAGTTGCTCCAGGTGGTGGTTGAGTACAGAGTATCTTTCCTAACCCAAAAGACCGACAACCATGGGACAGGGAAAAAGCAAAAACAGAAAAATAATTGACAAACCAATAATTTACAAAACATCGACTGATGTTCCAAAAAATGTGGATTAATCAGAGGGAGTCACGATTTCACCTGTGCCTCTTCACGGTGAAAATCCAAAACAATATGTGACAAGAATTTGTGGATCATATTATACCGACCCATTCTGTAAATTGTGCAATCAACAGACTATGAGAAATGAAGGAGAATGGATCAACCCATTCCCACTCGAGGGATCATTCAAAGATCGTCACATGAATAAGTTAAAAAAGATCACAAACAAAAAAAAACAAAAAGGGATGTAAACGATGGAATTATGGATACATGATGGAATGTGAAAGGGCATGTAGGAAATATGCAAGAGTATATGAGCTATTCTAGATCATAGGGACATAGCTAAAGAATCAGATCAGAATCAACCATTTCTTCCATCTTCTATACTTCCTAGTCTTTCCCGCCATTTTCATGGTATTTGTCATATCAGACACCGGGGTGTAGTACGGGCTATTCAGAATCAATTTTGTATTTGAGAAGTAACAACCTTTGTGCAAAACTACATATCAAGATGTCTAACATGTGCAAGAATTAATGTCTCCGACCTAAAAGCAGCTCATGACCATTTGCCACAACCAACTGAACCATTCCAGATGTTACAAATAAACTTCACTCACATGCCAGCACAAGGAAGAGTACAGTATTTACTTGTAAGAGTGTGTCAATTCAGTAGATGGGTAGGAGCTTATCCTACCACAAGGGAAGATGCTAAAACTCTCTGTAAAATTATGTGCAAGGAATTTATTCCTAGGTTTGGAATACCAGCCAGCATCAATAGTGACAGGGGACCAGCATTCGTATCACAAGTAACTCAGCAGGTGTGTAAAGCTATGTACATTAAATGGGACCTACATATCCCATACCACCCTCAAAGTTCTGGGGTAGTGAAAGAATGGATACAACCATTAAATGTAGACTCACCAAAGCTATGGTGAACAGTGGACAGTTACTACCATCAGTGCTAGTGGAAATACAAATGACTCACTCTTCCAATAATCAATTATCACCATTCGAGATAATCATGGGAAAACCATTTCTGATGCCATGGTCAAGGTCAACGGGTGCTCCATTACTAACAGCCGATTTAGGGGATTTAGCGCAGCTTAGCTATGTAAATAATCTGCTTAAAGTTCTGAACCATGTTTCTCCCAAAGTCTCTCTCTCGCAACCTTTACCTTCTACAGAACAGGAGACTGGGTCCTCATCAAATGAGAGGATCAAAGAAAAGTTGGTGAACCAGCCTATTCGGAACCAAAACAGGTCATCACTATCACCAGAACAAGCGTCCTCACAGATGGTCAACCCCACTGGATACACGCCACCAGAGTGAAACCCAGCCCAGACGCAAGGACCAAGGAGCTTTCCAGATCATCAACCTTGACACCGTCTAAGCCAAATAATGACCAAGATGCTGAAGAAACACCGCAACTATCAAGACCCAGAAGACAATCTCATCTACCAGTCTGATATCAGAACTGAATACTGTATGATTGCATCTAAACCACGACGTGGCGATCATATCAAATGTCCAGATAAATGTCAGACCCTGCTACTAATAATGGGACTAGTAGGGGCTGGAGTTTGGTTTAACATTGCATCTAGCGAATGTCACCCTAATGCCAAAACATGCAAAGAGAACAAACGAATTAGGCCCATATTGACGAGATCATCCCGAAGTATTGAATCTGTGGAACAATCATTGGACTTTGTACACGAGTCCCACGTTACCATGCCTGAACCTGGTCAAAATGCTTAGCGGGATTAGGTTAAGACATCGGTAAAGGCCAGTCGGAAATAAGAATTGTTTCGTTTGTAAATCTCACAGTCAGCAGCTAATGTGCCTAGTCTCCCTTCCCATCAACATCTCAGAACTCACCACCGGAAATGGCACAATGATGAGTGAGAATCCGCCACAATTGTCAGGCGTGGATTCCCTACTAATAAGAGGGAAACTGAGAGGTCAGATGTGGGCTTTAACCCAGTATCCCGTGATGAGTAACATCTTAGGCAAACCTAACCATACCAATGACGTAGCCCCAGGATGTTATGATGTGTGTGGAATTATTTCCTACACCGAAACTACAGTGTCAGAGATACTGGAGGCTCCACCAGTGGCACCAATGGCCACCTTCCCTTGTTTCAAACGGAATGATCGTAAATCCCTGAGCAGCCAACCTTTAGGTCACTTTCTCTATACATGCTCGGTTACTAGGGCATTTGCATCTCACCCTTGGGACAATGGAGGTATCAATCTGGTTGCAAATGATACAGTGACTGGCAATATCATAAAAAAAAGGTATATCACTAAACAAGTGAGCAACATCAGTGGCATATGGTGGATGTGTGGAAATAACAACCTCCGACCAAGTCTCCCCAATAATTGGACAGGAACATGTGCCCTAGTCACCATGCCAGAAAACATTGACATATTAGTATTAATCCCAAAGGAAATTAGACAAAAACGGTCAGTAAGCTCGCAAAAAGGTTTGAAAGAACACGTAGGATGGGACGGTTTGCCAAACGGAGTCCCAACAGAATTCCGTACAGGAACTAAAACAGGATACTTTCTTCGGGCCATGTTGCCATGGGCCCAAATCGAACATAATCATCATTGGCTGAATTACGTCTATTATAACCAACAAAGATTCATCAATTATACCAGAGACGCTCTACAGGCCTTGGGTAGCCAATTGGAAGTTAACTCTGCGATGTTGTGGCAAAACAGAATCGCACTGGACATGATATTGGTGGAAATGGGAGGTGTTTTTGCTATGTTGTACATTCATCCCTAATAACACAGCACAAAACGGAAGCTTTACTCAGGCCATGAATATACTGCAGTTTGACAAAGGAACTCACTAGCAATGCAGGACAGGGAATCATGTGGTTAGATGACTGGCTTAGTGGACATTTTGGCCATAGGGGTCCGACAATTGGATGATGGGCCTTGGCCATTGGTGGAATTATATTCACATTCATTGTAATAGGATGTTGTGTAATCCCCATTGGAAGAAAAGTAATAACAACAATGGCAAACAAATCTGCAGGGTTAGCCATGCTTAAAATGCAAGGTGACACACTAAGCAAACCTGTCTAAACAGTAACCATCATATAACAGATAATTATGATTTGTTGTCATTTTGGGACAAAAGGGGGCCACTTCTCAACAATTTTCTGTTACCATTCTATTTTCTGAGATTCCCTGTACTTTTCCACTTCTCTTTGATGTATACTCCCCTTTCTGTACTTTTTCATTTCTTTCCTGTGAGACACAAGCCCAGTGATGCTCTTCGGGTCATGTAACGGCCTTGAAGGTAGCCACTGTCTCCCACCTCCATTTTTATCTGTGTCCACATCTGTTTTGTGGGATACATTATACTTCTCAATGCTGTATTGTTTAACTTTTGTTGAAAAAAAGACTCACTATAACCAATAAAGGAGGAGTTCTTCTGGAGGAAAAGCAAACACAGTCTCTGTCTCTGTTTCTCTCCGCTCTCCATAGCTACAAACTAACCTCTGATACAATAGGCTCAACCAACATCGGCTAGGGTATCTGGACCCTGGCCTTGGACTGAGAGGGCGAGGAGGACCAACCGAGGTTCCTGGGGGTCACCACAACTACCTCGCCTCAAGACTGTCCTTAACAAACTCATGTTGGGCAAATGCAAAAGTTTGATGAATGAGTTCAGTCCCACATTTAGCTTTAAAAAACAAACAATTTGAAAGTGCAACAAGTTGAAAGTACAACTTTCAAGCTTGGTGTTTTTTTTCTGTTTTGCTTTTTTCAATTCTGACTGAATCATGATGCGCCTGAGTCTTTCAGTTATGTTCAACATGGTGATTCGAGACACTACTTCGTAATGGTCAACAACCCCCGTGCCTCCTCCCCTGCTATTGGCTGTGTGAGATGGTGATCAGAAACAGAGACCCAAGGGTTATATGGTTCGAAGGATGAACATCAAATTGATTTAAATGTTTTGGCGCGCCGCAAACCATGACTTTAATGCATTTTTTCTGGAACATGATGGTTTACAGTGCCTCTGTCTGTGTGTAAATGTCAAGGACAGACAGGAATTGCCGGTCTGTTCTGTTTTTTTCCTGGTCGTCTTTGTGTCTGCTGCACAACAAATTACATTTTCTGTGAGGGGATCTCAGTGAGGATCACACATTGTGGCAAAAACAAAGAATTGACAGATGCTGTTGATAAAATTAGAGAAATGGTTATTGACATATGACTGAATCTTCATCGTCATATCTAATAAAGGGATTGGAGACATACACTATGCGCAGTTTCTCTTCAAGAATTATTTAGGTATTATTATTTCTTGATTAATTATTGATTACTTTTTATGTTACAAAGAAAGTGATAATGATTTGCTTTTGTATCAAATTAAAACAACAGAGTCTTTAGTTGTTAAATACATTTTCACATGAGTTTAAATGGAAGAATGGTGCTCCTATGGTTATTATTCTTATTGTTACATACAGACGATGAGAGGATCTTGGCCTCAAGGTGAGTAAAATAGCCAGTATGATGAAGTCATGATGGGATGGATGAAGGACTATGTATTAGAATGAATGGCACAAGAGTACCACAACGCCCTGAACGCGATCCCCTGTTTTTTTTAGAATGTTACCGTGAGTGAGCAAAAAGACAATTAGATCCAGTTGCAGTAAAATCACTCGTTTCCTCAAGTAGAGTTGTGCCACATAAAATTGACAGTGTCACAGAATCTTTACTTGGTGAGATTCTTTTTTTCCCTCTGAAACTTGACTTAAACCGCCAGAAAAGCCTGAAATGTTCTCTTTACACAAAACAATCAATAACCCAAGAAACTCTCGAAACTTTTAAAGCTTGTTGATCTAAAGTTTCATGCAGCATCGCTATGACGACCATCCACGATGGGTTATAAAAATGCAGTGAGAACATTTAGCCACATGTTAAAGTGTTATTCATTCATTGTCCACACCACTTAACCCGCAGGGCTGCAATGGGCTGGAGCCAGTCCATGCTGATATTAGTCTGAGAGGTGGGGTTTCACATGGAGCCGTCACATGTCAATAACAGGCGTCATTGATAGAGATACCCAACCATTCACTCTCTCATTCTCATCTACAGACAACTTAGTCTTCAGTTAACCAAGTGACTGTTTTTGGACTGTGGGTGACTCACTCACCACCTTGATGCCTCCAACAAAAGTATTGACTTCTGTTGCTGTTTCAACTCAGATTTCTTAGCCTCAGCAAGGATGTTCCTTTGCTCTGAGTAAATGGAACCTGAAAGGGTTAACCACTCTGTTGGCGGTAGATGGGTTTAAGAATTAGAATATCTGATTAAAAACAAGTGGCATGAATGAAAAAATGTTAAATAGAGGAGATCTAAATATCTGATGTGAGTAGCAGGTTACACCTCAGTCCTCTTTAAATCTCAGTGTCCGCAAAGTACAAGAGCTTTTCACCACGCGGCGAGTCTCCCCCTCTACTAGCTAATCGAGCCAACGTTCCAGGAAGCCACTTCAAAGAGCATATTACACTTTGAAGAACTGGGTGCTCACAAGATAGTATGGAATGACACATCCTCGCACACCATTTGCAGCAATCAGTTACTTACAGCAGCTGTCGGAGAGCCTGCCCTGCTGGAGCACATGCTTATTGGGAACATTGTGTATTTTTTATTACCAATGTCCTTTCATGACCCAGGTAATGAGAAGTTTTTGAACCCTGTTGTTTGCGCTTAGCAGATTAAAGTATTTGCTGACGCCACCTTTGTGGGAAGGGCCTGACCTGTGAGTCGTTGGATGACTATACAGAAAATACGGAGTTTCTCTCCAAGTTAAATCACAAACGTTTCACAATCACAGTCACAATCAGGACACGGCATTGGAGGCGGGGCCTCTAATTCTTTCTGAAAATGTTCAGCAAGGGATGCAAATAGGCTGTGGGATGTCAAGGTGCTGAGATTTATTTTTGGATTTGTGGACCCAATGTTGCAGCTGGTTGCACATATCCGCTACTGAAATCTTGTTTGGCACTTCCCTTAATTTGTCGCGACAAGATCATTATATCTCACTTCTCCTGAAGAGTTTTGAAACATCATCAGATCATGGCCATGAACTGGATGTCTTAAAGGATTATGTCATTTTTCAGGACAACTGAGCAGGAAGGAATGTCAGAATCTTGTGTCAGAAGTTTCTGCTGTGAAGACATTCAATGACATTCCTTCAGTGATAGTATTTCAACTAAAGCCATTAAATTAAACCAAGTTCTTATGGTTAAAGGTTGTTGGAGAGAGGGGGAGCGTCAATCCTCATCAGGGAGTTAGAAGTTCAAAACTCCGCTTCAAAGCCCCACACTCCTCCCCCCAGTCCCTTTCGTCTCCTTGTTCTTACTCAGCCCTTGAAATCAATAAGGCGACTGTTTGGTTCTGGATAGCCAGAAGGAAAGATAGGCTTTTTCCCTTTGATATTTTGCCTCAGAGATGGAAGTTGAGTTCGAGGGCTGAGGTCTCAAAAAAGTGATGCACCAGGGATTTCTAATAATGGTGCAAAACAAAAGATTCTAGATATAAATAGAAGAGTATTTTCAATTAATTTTAAGGTGAAATATTAAAAGAAGAATGAGGCTATGAAGAGAGTCAACATGTCCTTTAGGGACACTGGCATTCTCCAAGATCTGTATAGATTCTACACTCTGATCTGGTCACATGATCCTCACCAAGTAATGTTTCCCAACAGTAATATATCATTTTTATTTAACCCATGAGGCTAATGTAACATCAGTGACTCAATGTTGTCTAATAATGGCAACATAGAACTAGGGGTTGTTCTTCCAAGTGTAGGAAATTTTTTCGGAGCATTTATTTATGATCAAAATGATGATAATACACATTAGGAGAAACACAGGTAAATAATTCAATTTATTAAAAAAGGAAACTCTGGATCCTGTTTGAGAGCAAAAGGTAGTGGATATTCATTAATGGGGATGAGCAGAGTCAGTTGGTGCGGGCCTGTGATGGATGTTGGATCCCTGTCAACCTCAGAGTCTGAGTCCTGGCGCCTGCATCTCCTTCTCCTTATTTTCCTAACAACATAATCATCCCCCAGAAACACACCAAGTTATTTTCCTGTCTCGCTTCGAGGGTAGGTTCTAAGAGAGAACAGGGAGGCCTCTAGGTCACTCTGGGGTAGTTCTCCGCAGAAATGCTTAAGCAACTCCTCGTTTTCTCTTGCGTAAAGGAAGAGTTAAAATTCAACTACCCTCTTTCTGATCTTGTCTGGTTCAATCAGCATGTGCCATGTATCTAAGAGTAGGGAGTGGATAAGGTTCTTCTGCCCATATTTCCTCTCCAAGCCAAAGAGGAAGCTAGATGGAGCATCAATCTCTGTAATATCCTGGATATCCTAACCAGTGCACCCTGTCCTTTTGTGTCTAGTAGGTTGGCTTAAGCCATTCTCTACTTTTGAGAAAATTGGGGGCGCACATCACAAACAAATGTGCCCTTGATTTACTATGGACTCACTCATTTTTTTTTAGTTCCACGATGTCAGTCTTCAGATTGTCAATAAGTTTGGTAATGACACTTGTGACATTCCAAGCTTGTTGTGGACATATGGTCTAATTTGAACCTTCCCATGGTCCCACCATTGCTTTAAACAGGTAAAACGTGTTTCTTTTGTCTAAAACCAGTCCAGAAATGATTCAGCAAGTCTTTAAAACTGTGAATTAAAACTGAATTGAAATGCTGTGTGGCTTTTTTGGGTAAGATTTGTCTCACAAAAACTTCACTTAAAAGCAATGAATTATTGATTAAACCTACTGACAAAATCCTTCAAGTTTTTGAATGTTGCTTAAAAACATAAAACTGATCAAGATGGGCGAAAGAGATATTGCTGTCGTGTACAATGACCATGTGAAATGTCTGCAGCTCGAGTGTTAGGGTTGGCCTCACGGCAGATTTCCATGAATTGAGACTGCATGGTAATCTGCGGCAGGTTACCGGCCCTGATTTAACGGCAATCAGAGAGGGCTTAAAAGCTGAAGCTCTGGCCTCACTTGTTGCCGGGTCATTCTCTAATTTCCCTCTGTTTCCCGCAAGATCTCTCAAAACTCGTTCTCCTTCTGCCTCCAGCACGATCCCTCACCATTCGATCCTTTTCCTACCTCCTGTTGATGTATGCCAGCACCTCTTGCCTGGCCACCAGTAACCAACCAGGCTTCCCTTGTTGGTGTATGCCAGCGCCTTTCACCTGACTGCCCGTCCTGATCCGGCTTCCCTTGTCGGTGTAGACCATCGCTTCTCACCTGGCCCCCCGTGACCTGACAAGGCTTTCCTTGTCGGTGTAGGCTTGTGTGTTCAACTGAGCCGGCTGTGACCCAAAAGGGCTTCCTCTCATTGGTGTATGCCAGCACCATCCATCTGGCTGCCTGTCCCAACCAGGCCTCTCCCATTTGCCGGCGAATCTTGCCCTAGCTGCCTGTCACAGCAACATTTCCTCTAGTCGGTGCATGCCCGGAAACTGGGTTTTCTCCCGAAAACAGGTAAATCCCGGTGAGAGACGCCGAACAGGGTTTGGCATATTGATTACCCCCGACTCGGTGCCTGCATGTTGGGGTTCAACCCAGTGAACGAGAGGGTAGCCTCCCTCTGCCTTCTGGTAGGTGGCCGGGTTCTGACTGTTGTTTGTGGCTAGGCACCCAACAGCAGCTCAGTATACCCACCCTTTTTGGAGTCCTTAGAGGGGCTACTCGAGAGCACTCCTACAGGGGACTCTCTAGTTGTACTGGGAGACTTCAACGCTCACGTGGGCAATGACATTGCGACCTGGAAGGGCCTGATTGGGACGAACGGCCCCCCTGATCTGAATCGAGTGGTGTTTTGTTATTGGACTTCTGTGCTTGTTACGGATTGTCCATAATGAACACCAAGTTCAGGCATAAAGGAGTCCATACGTGCACTTGGCACCAACGCACCTTAGGTTACAGTTCTTTAATCGACCATGTGGTCATATCGTTGGACTTACGGCCGCATGTCCCGGACACTTCGGTGAAGAGAGGGGCGGAGCTGTATACTGATCATCACCTGGTGGTGAGTTGGCTCCGATGGTGGGGGAAGATGCCGGTCAGACCTGATAGACCCAAGCGTAATGTGAGGGTCTGCCTGGAACGTCTGGCAGAGTCCCCTGTCAGAGAAAGCTTCAACACCCACCTCTGGCAGAGCTATAACCATGTCCCGAGGGAGGCGGGGGACATTGAGTTCGAATGGGCCATGTTCCGCGCTTCCATTGTTGAGGCGGCAGCTTAGAGTTGCGGCCGTAAGGCGGTCTGCGCCTGTAGGGGCAGCAACCCTCGAACCCGCTGGTGGACCCCAGCGGTGAGGGATGCTGTCAAGCTGAAAAAGGAGTCCTTATGGGCCTTTTTGGCCTGCGGGACTCTGGAGGCAGCGGACAGGTACCGGCAGGCATGCGGCTACAGCGGTCGCCGAAGCAAAAACTTGGACGTGGGAGGAGTTCGGAGAGGCCATAGAGAATGACTTCCGGTGGGCTTCAAGGAGATTCTGGTCCACCATCCTGCGTCTTAGGGGGGGGGGAAGCAGTTCTCCGTCAACACCGCCTCTGCAGCATTGCGTGGACGTCGGGGACAGTGCCGCTGGACTGTCAGACCGGGCTGGTAATTCCCCTTTTTAAAAAGGGGGATCGGAGGATGTGCTCCAATTACAGGGGGATCACACTCCTCAGCCTCCCTGGCAAAGTCTGTTCAGCAGAGTTGGAGAGGAGGGTCCCAAATCGTCTACATGTGTTTTGTGGACTTGGAGACGGCATTCGACCGTGTCCCGCGGATAGTCCTGTGGGGGGTGCTCCGGGAGTATGGGGTACCGACCCCGTTATCCAGGCTGTTCGGTCCCTGTATGTCAGGAGTCAGAGCTTGGTCCTCATCGCTGGTTGTAAGTCGGACTTGTTTCCGGAAAGAGTTGGACTCTGCCAGGGCTGCCCTTTGTCACCGATTCTGTTAATAATTTTTATGGACAGAATTTCTAGGCGTCGAGGGGATCTGGTTTGGTGGCCACAGGATCAAGTCTCTGCTTTCTGCAGATGATGTGGTCCTGTTGGCTCCATCAGGCTATGATCTCCAGCTCTCGCTGGAGAGGTTTGCAGCTGAATGTGAAGCGGCCGGGATGAGAATCAGTACCTCCAAATCCGAGACCATGGTGCCCAACCGGAAACGGGTGGAGTGCCCACTCCGGGTCAGGTAAGAGGTCCTGCCCCAAGTGGAGGAGTTCAAGTATCTTGGGGTCTTGTTCACGAGTGAGGGAAGGATGGAGCGGGAGATAGACAGGCGGATCGGTGCAGCGTCTGCAGTGATGCGGACTCTGTACCGGTCTGTCGTGGTGAAGAGGGAGCCGAGACGAAAGACGAAGCTCTCAATTTACCATTCGATCTACGTTCCTACCCTCACCTATGGTCACGAGCTGTGAGTAGTGACCGAAACAACGAGATCGCGAATACAAGCAGACGAAATGAGTTAGCGCGCAGCGTGGCCGGACTCTCCCTTAGAGATAGGGTGAGAAGTTTGGCCACCTGGGAGGAACTCGGAGTAGAGCCGCTGCTCCTCCACATAGAGAGGAGTCAAATGAGGTGGCTCGGGCATCTTCTTAAGATGCCTCCTGGACGCCTCCCGGGGGAGGTATTCCGGGCATGTCCATCTGTGAGGGGACCACGGGGAAGACTCAGGATATGCTGGAGAGACTATGTCTCCAGGCTGACCTGGGAACGCCTAGGGGTCCCCCCAGAAGAGCTGGACCATGTGGCTGGGGAGAGGGAAGTCTGGGCCTCCCTGCTCCAGCTGCTGCCCCCGCGACCCGACCACGGATAAGCGTTCGAAGATGGATGGATGGATGGATGGATGGATGGATGGATGGATGGATGGATGGTTTAAACCAATACACTCTGCCTGGGGAACCATCACTCCAGTGTTCTAATGGTACATTGTGTTTGCTAATTGTGTAAGAAGACTTATGGATGATTAGAAAACCCTTGTGCAATTATGTTATCACAACTGAAAACAGTTCAGCTGGTTCGAGAATCTATAAAACTGACCTTCGTTTGAGCTAATTGAGTATCTCGAGCATCACATTTGTTGGTTCGATTAAACTCTCAAAATGGCCAGAAAAAGAGAACTTTTATATGAAACTGTCTACTCTTGTTCTTTGAAATTAAGGCTATTCCATGTGAGAAATTGCCAAGAAACTGAAGATTTCCTTCAACGGTGTATACTACTCCCTTCAGAGAACAGCACAAACAGGCTCTGACCAGAGTAGAAAGAGAAGTGAGAGGCGCCGCTGCACAACTGAGCAAGAAGACAAGAACATTAGGGTCTCTAGTTTAAGAAATAGACGTCTCACAGATCCTCAGCTGGCAGCTTCATCAAATAGCAAGCGCAAACCGCCAGTGTCAACGTCTGCAGTGAAGAGACGACTCCAGGATGCTCGCCTTCAAGGCAGAGTGGCAAAGAAAAAGCCATATTTGAGACAGGCCAATAAAAGGAAAGGATTAATATGGGCAAAAGCACAAAGATATTGGACAGAGGAAGATTTGAAAAAAGGGTTATGGACAGACAAATCGAAGTTTGAGGTGTTTGGATCACACAGAAGAACATTTATGAGACACAGAACAACTTAAAAGATGCTGGAAGAGTGACTGATGCCAGCTGTCAAGCATGGCGGAGGTAATGTGATGGCCTGGGATTGCTTTGGTGTTGGTAAAGTGGGAGTTTTGTACAAGGTAAAAGGGATTTTGAATAAGGAAGGCTATCACTCCATCAAAAAACGCCATGCCATACCATGTGGACATCGCCTGATTGGAGCCAATTTCATCCCATAATAGGACAATAACCCAAAGCACACCTCCAAATTCTGCAAGAACTATTTAGGGTAGAAGCAGGCAGCACTCTATCTGTAATGGAGTGGCCAGTGCAGTCACAAGATCTCAACCCCACTGAGCTACTGTGGGAGCAGCTTGACCGTATCATACACAAGAAGTGCCAATCAAGCCAATCCAACTCTTGGGAGGAGCTCCTGGAAGCATGGGGTGAAATTTCTCCACATTACCTCAACAAATTCATAGTTAGAATACCAAAGGTCTGAAATGCTGTTATAGCTGCAAATGGAGCATTCTTTGACGAAAACAACGTTTGAAGGAGCAAATTATTATTTCAAATAATAATGATTATTTCTAACCTTGTCAATGTCTTGACTATATTTTCTATTCATTGTGCAACTCATTTGATAAATAAAGTGTGACTTTTCATAGAAAACACAAAATTGTCTGGGTGACCCCAAACTTTTGAATGGTAGTGTTAGTTAGTTAGTTAGTTATGGGCTCCTGCGAAGATTTTGGGGGCGTCCTGTCCCTCTGCGTTGAGCCGACAAGATGAACCAGTTTTTTCCAGAGCTGGCGGTCTTGTGCCAGCTGCTCTGCATCCTCCACAGCAACTCCATGTAATTGGAGGTTGCCCGCAATGACGTCAAGCCATCGGATGCGGGGTTTGCCTCGTGGTCTTCTTGAGCCTGTGGCCCTTGGGTCAAACTGGAGGATGGCTCTTGTCAGGTGGTCAGGAGGAGGCGGAGGACATGGCCGAACTGCGTTGCGCAGCCAGGCAGGATGCTCTGGGCTGGCACTTATGGGCTCTAAGCGCTTTGTTAGAAACCCGCTGAGGCCACCTCATGTTCTTGATGGTTCTGAGAGCGCTGCTGTCAAAGCCATCGATTCTTGCACCCAGTCTTGTTTAAGGGCCAAGTCTCCGAGCCATAGAGCAAGATGGAAAGCAATGCAGAGTTGTAGATTCTGACCTTCGCCTTGTGTGAGATGGTCTGATGCCGCCAAAGTGATTTCCAGAGAGACTGGAGGGCTGATGCAGCCAGGGTTGTTCTGCGGATGATCTCTGGTTTTAGGTCCCCGGTGTCAGTCACTGTGGACCCCAGATACACAAAGTTCTTCACAGGCTCTACGATGTCATTGCCAAGCCTCAGGGGGGCTGGATCTGGTCCATCACCAACATACCTGAACTTGGTTTTCGGCCAGCTCACTTGTAGGCCAAAGTTCTCTGCCTCTTCACTGTATATGCTCAGAACGAATCTCAGCTGGTTGAAGGATGTGCTGAACAAGATGGAGTCGTCAGCGTACTCCAGGTCCATTAGGTGGTGGTTGCAGAGGGACACTCCGGGGATCCGCTCACAGACCCTGGACATCAGATGGTCAATGATGCAGTTGAAGAGGTCAGGAGCAGCCACGCAGCCCTGCCGAACACCACTGGAGATGGGAAACCAGTCAGAATCTCTGCTGTTAAAACTGACACAGCTGTATTGCTTTAAAGCAGCTTGAACAGGGCAGCGATCTTAGGTGGTACTCCAGGAGCCTATTGGATGCTCCACAGTGAAGCATAGAAGACGGTGTCAAAGGCAGCCTTCAGATCCATGAATCCGATGAAGAGATGGCGATCTTCACAGAATTCATGGGTCTTCTCTATCAGCAGACGAACAGCCGAGATGTGGTATGTTGTGGAGTGGTTAGGCATGAAGCCAGCCTGCTGGGGACGGTGGCTGCTTCTGATGGCTGGGAGAGCACAGATGACTAGGATCCTGGTAAAGAGCTTGCCGGGGACGGAAAGTAGTAGGATGCCTCTGTGGTTGCTGTAGACTAGCCGGTCACCCTTGCATTTCCAGAATGGTAAGATGACTCCTCTGGTCCAGTCGGTGGGAAGCCTCTCTGACTCCCACACCTGATTGAAAATGTGGGCAAGCCACTCGACGATGCTTTCACCGCCTGATTTTAGCATCTTAGCGGTAATTGCACAGATGCCGGGGGCTTTCTTGTTGTTAAGTTTCTTGAGAGCACCTCTGACTTCCTCGGGTGTCACAGGGTCTGTGCAGCAGGAGTCACTTGGGGCAGTGGCGTTAGGAGCCCCAAGGATGGTGGGATCGACCGTAGTGGTACCGTGCTGCAGAAGGAGGCTGAAGTGCTCTTTCCAGCATTCGGTGCAGTTTACTTCACTTCTTATCAAGTTACCGTCCGGAATCTTTCACCAGGGCTGTCTTGATGCGTGGGCCATTACGGGCTTGGCGCAGCTGACTGAAGACATGTTTTTGTTAGTGGCCACGGGCTCTAGGTCTTTAGCTTCTGCTTTCCAGAACTTCTCCCTGTCCTCAGCTAAAGCCATGTTGCTCTGTCGGTTCAGTCGCCTATACTCGGTCAGGTCGCCTCGGAGCCGGGCTTCACGCCACTGCTCGATGATGTCAAGTATTCTGTCCAATATCTAAGGCTTTCTCGGCAAAGGTTGGGAGCATCCGAGGACATTGTTGGCTGACTGGATGACACTTTCCTTGAAGGTCTGCTGGTCGTTCACTTTGTCAGTGGCAAGGGTTATCGAAGGTGCGGCGGATGGCGCAATTGAACTTTGTGGCGTTTTGGGATCACTGAGGAGGGAGGAGTCCAGGCGTAGATGAGTCTTGGAGTGCTAGTTGGTTCGCAGCTTTAGCTTGAGCTGTGCCACCAGCAGCCACTGATCTGTGTTTCTGAGCTCTGCTCCTCGGTACACGCGGCAGTTGGTGACAGACGACTTCCAGCGTCGCGAAATAAGGATGTGGTCCAGCGCTTTCCTGGTTCTGCCATCCGGGCTGTACCATGTCCAATAACGGATGAGTTTCCAGGGAAACCAGGTATCAGCAATGCAGAGGTTGTTGTAGTGGCAGAGAAGAAGGAGGCGATTACCATTGTCGTTTGTGAGCCTGTCAGCAAAAGTTGTGCCGACAGGTGATCCTGTGTGCTGATCACTGCTGGACAGAGTGGAATTGGCGTCGGTGAGGATGATGGTAATATCTTGGGGTGGGGCTTGGCCAACAGCCGGGTGGAGTTGGTCAATGAAGGCATCCTTCGTATCCTCATCAGCAATATTGGTAGGGGCATAAACAATGATTACTGTCATCTTGCCGTGTTGGTTGAAAAGTGAGCCAACAGTAATCTGTCGCTCACGGGTGTCCAGCTGATGAGGGACCTACAGAGGGCCTTTGGGATGGCAAGTGCCATGCCATAGAGGCCCTTCCGTCTCTTGGGGCCATTCCAAATGTAGCAATGGTCGCCTGCTGTTATTTCGCCATTGCCTTGCCATCGAACTTCACAGAGTCCTGCCAGAGTGATGGTGTACCGGGAGAGTTCTTGGGACAGCAGAGTGGCAGCTCCGGGACGAAAGAGTGTTTGGACGTTCCATATGGTGACCCGGGTCCTGCGATGAAGGTTGATCCGTACTCGTTAGTGGGGGGCAGGCTGGGGTCCGTTACCTTGCTGGGCAGTCAGGCTTGTTTCTCTGGTTGTTTTCGGAACAAAATGGGTTTCTCCTGGGTGGGTTGTTAGCCCTCCGCAGGATAGTCGGTTGGTGGGGCTGCCACCTCACAGCCTACCGACACGCTGAGGTCATTGTTTGTCTGGAACCTACCCTGGAGACCGGCCCGCCAAGGGTGACCCTACAAGGACACATGAAAAACAGGACGAAGGACACATGAATCAATGATTAATTATGTACATATTTTTACAGCAGTAAACTTGTTTTTTTCTGAACACTATGTTTGGTGCAGAGTTTTGTGTCTGCATGTGCCAACCTCTGAACCAAAACATTGTGTGGATCCTTCTCCATACATCCATCAGGCCATTGCAAAAGATCAGCTGCATCAGAGCATACTGAGATGCTGGATGAGGCTTTGTGTAGTTGAGATCTCAAAGTTAATTCTCGGAACAATTAAAATCACCGCCTCAGAAACCATACTTAAATGACCCCCAATGTTTTAATTACTTATTGTCTGTCAAAAGAATTGTCTCATTTCATTTTTCTTTTGGGCGTAATTATTGATTAGAACACTGCTGAAGTGATCAAAGGCTGATGTGACTAACAGGCTCCTTCCCTGGACCATATGCTATGTGTGAACTGAGTTTGGGGGGGAAGGTTCTGGAGAAGAGGAAGCCCACTTCCCCACTAGATGCCATGGCTCATAATGCCCCTCCCTCTTGATTCTCTACAACCTTGCTGCCTTGATCACTGTTTGTTTCTTGTATAAATGAGATATCAACATTTCTCATGCAACTGTTTTAAATACAAAAGTCTTTTTCTTCTCCTCTCTGGCAACATTGACTTAAAGTACCAATGTTAAAAGTAGTCATGTAAGGTGAAAGGTTTAAGAACTTTGCTATAAACAGCCAATAAGAAAATGACAGAGTGCTGAGGGGCTTCTGTCCTAAAATCGATTTATCTGTTTTCTGACCTTATACATTATATTCTTAGTCTGTACACTTCATGGTTAGTAAAGACAGATTCTGCTTTGAATTTGATGTTACGCATAACTGAATGATAGAAGACTAAGAGATACGGGAATTTGTGCTCTAATTTAATGCTTTCAAGCACTTCATTTTCTGAAGGTAGCTCTTCAGCAGTGTAGCGGTGAAAAAAGTTCTGCTGACTGGGCGACTGTGTGTGTGAGTGAAACATCACTGTTGTAAGTACAGAAACTCTCACTGTCACTGCTGTCTGAGAAAGCGTGTTTCCCTGTCACCAGCTTGCCGGCACTTGTAGCTGTTCGCAATAGCTTTCACTTGCTTCTCCTTTTTTGGCACTGGAGTCGCTGTAGCTTCATGCTGCATCATCTCTGCTGACCTGTCCGATTCACCTGTCACAGAATTTCGAGGTGGAATGATCTCATAGTGCCTACTGTGTAGCCTCACCATGCTATGGCTACTGTTAGCGTCTGTGTCGGAGTTCGAGAACCTTGATCACAAATTGATAGCCGTAATGGGCTGGCTGATAGTTGAATGGCGTAGTATTGTAGAATAAATGCTATGCAAGATGTCCAGGGTATTTGTGCCTATCAGGACAAGTGACTATGAGTTGGCCCGCACATCAAGCACAACCAAAGTTGTTGGGCAAAGGTTGGCAGACCTCTGGGGAATTGAAAAAAGAAAAGAAAAAATTTATTAAATTATTACATAAAAAAACATTTAAGATTGAAGTGACAGGAGGAGCTGGGGTCGAATCAACAACCTTTCAATTGGAGGAACTCCCACTCTATCAACGGAGACATAATGGCTCCAGTCGGCAACTGGGCAAAAGGACCAATTCTTTATCTATTAGCCACTTCTCTCCTTTCAGCTAAAATCTGAGAAACAGATTTAACCCTGAACACCATATTTTAAATGAAAGAAACATAGCTGTCCTTCATTTGGGTTATTTCTAAAAGAAAAACCTTCACTGCTCCAATCGCTGAACCGCTACTTTGAGCCCGCCCAGGGGATTAATGGCTTCCCAGGGATTCCAAAGCTGCCATTTCCGATGACAATTGCAATCATTATGAAGATAAAGTTGTCAACGCCCACAGTGAGACGCAGGATGCGACCATGACCTCTGAGCTGAAGTGAGGCAATTAATGGCCAGCAGAGCATGCTGATTGGCTAACTGCTCCCTTCCTTACATGTTTTCTCTCTATCAGGATGAAATACCCAAAGGGGATTTGAATTGCAGCAGAGCAGATGGATGGGGAAGAGGAGAAAACATTATTGCCCCATGTACTCTGTTAGTTACCCCTGGGTAATAAAAGCACGGAACCCAATACACACCAACATCAGAATTTGACAGGAGTGGGTCGTCATTAGAATTTCCCCACTGGGTTCATGGATAACTTCCTGTTTCTTGAATATAAAGGATACATATGCACTTCCAAAGCTTGGAGACACTTTCTCTCTGCGTTCAGGTTCTCACATTGAAGTTGAGGAGTCAGACAAATGCAAGAAAGCGTTTGTATGCCCTTTTTGTGGTTTTGAGAATTCAACCGAATGCTGCAGGGTGTGACTAACACACCAAGTGCCTTTCAGAAGTAAATAGAAAAATGCATGGGTGACAAGCATTTAAAGGAAATCTAATTGTTTCTTGATGACCTAATGGTTTTCTCAAAGACTCTGGAGGAGCATGGGGCCTGACTCATGAAGGTTCTTAGTCATCTTAAACGGATCCCTGGCTACCAAGCCATTATTGTCCTATTTGATCAATACTTGTACCAGCTACAATAAAACACAAATAAAATCTCTCAACATATCTTAGTTTGTATAAAATAAGATAAAAAAGTTTTCACTTGTATGCCGCCATCGTTCACATCTAAGTGCTGTCTGGGTACTGATGTCAAAAGGTTGGCCTGGGCTCAGCCCCATTCATTTTACCCTAAGGTGCAAAAACATGTCATCTGTTCAACCCTTCTCATTTGAACCCAAGAGAGACATGAGTGAGGAGGATAAGGCTAAAGACAGAAGTCCAAATGAGCTTCAAAAGGAAGACGAATAAAGATGCAAAGAGGCAAGAGTCATCAAAAGTCGAGCTCCACTTTTTGTCACCGACTGGTCACCGTAGATTTATGTGCTTGTGACCGGTCGTTCGTCATCAGAAGCTACTTCTACAGGAGGGGATTGTTAACATCCCTGTCTGACACATTCAGTGTCTCCTGCCTGTGGTGTTTCTTCAAGTGACTTCGCTCGTTTCCCGAGGACCTTTTGTATACTTGTGAATACTTTTGGAAAACGTTTGGCTTTAGTGTTCATTTAGAACTAGCAGAACCTGTGAGCTCTCTCAGCAGCTTAGGTTGGCTAAATGGGACAAATGCATCCAGAGAGAGATGTTGAGAACACAGTCGTGGATACTTAGGAAGTTGTGTGCGTCCACAAGCAATTTCCCACTCCTTCTTGTCCCTGTGTACACCACTTTGTATCATCAGTCCCTTTGTTTCCCTTGGACTTGAAATTGCACCCAAAAGCAGCACAATGTGGCTTTTTTACTGTATATACTGTACCATATCGAGTGAAAGTTAAAGCCAGCGGAAAGCCATATTTTATCAACCCAGCATGTGATGCGCGAGTAAAACAATGGCGGCTAATTTTTTGAGTTCGCCTGGTAGAACAGAAAGTTTGTGAAGGGATACCCTAACATTATGAAGCCCCTCCACAGCCTTACTTCTGGGTATCCACCTCCTCATATGAGATCCAACTTGAGAGGATTGTCTGATCTGACTTAACACATCCCAAAGGAACCCTTTGGAGGTCGGTGGACCCATCTTGTCAGCAGACTTTCAGGCAGGTCATCGAAGTACTTACCACTGCTCCTGTATTGGGCTTTGTGGATCCTCAAAAGCCTTATATACTTCACACCGGCGCTAAAATCAGTAGGCCAAATTTAGTTTTTTGTCTAGGACAGACAGACCAGCTTTGCGTACTAGCCTATGCGAGCAGGGCTATCTCGGATTGAAAGTCACGACTGAGCCCACAAGGTGGAGTTTTCTGCCCTAAATTGGTCAGTGTCACAAATGGTCTGAGTCAATAAACTTGTCACCGATATCTTTTTGGAGTTTACATACTCATAAGATTGCTTGGACATCTGGCCAGAATGAAGAAGGTCTGAAATTTGGACTGGCTAAACCGAGGGTAATTTGTTATTGATGCTTCCTCGTCTTGGAGAATTAATAACCATCCTAATTCACTGAGGTACTCTTTAAGTAAAGACCAGATGAGCAGTGACAGATGTCCAGAAACGGAGCCAAGGTGGTGGAACTGCACTTGGACAATCTTGAATCAGAGGCAGCGGGCAGGGTTAAGGACAAACCGGGAGCTCTCCTTGACAATCCTTCCCATCCTCAACATGACGAGCTGTGGTTGATGAGCAGCTCATTCAGCCAATGGCTCATCCCACCCCCACGCTCCTTTGTGCCCACGACCATCAGACTGTATAACAGCAGTCTGGACAGCATACAACCCTGACTGGCTGGAGGTGCATCTGTGCTACAAACACGTCACTACCTCACTCATTCACACGTTATGTCCTCCTTCTACTATCTATTTTTATCCTTGTTGTTGTCTTCGTCCTTTTAATTCTCTCGTTTATATATATTTACATTCATATTTATTGTTATTGTTGCACTGCTGTGACAAAAGAATTTCCCCTATGGGGATCAGTAAAGTATTATTAGCCTTATTATGTTGGGATCTGGGGCTAACAGTTTTTGCAGTTCTCCACCATAGGGTCTCATCATGCAGCAGCTGTGCAGGATCATCAAGCCTCGTCAGGCGGAGGATAAGAGGAGCTAGTTGCCAGCCTTTTGGTACCAGAGCGTTCTGTCGGGCAGACCGTGGCTACCCCTAGACAGCCTATTTCTCCTGGATTCCATTCATCCCTTCCTGGTGGATCTTCATCCCTCACAGTAAGATCCATTATCTCCTTATCATTCCCAAGCCCAGAGGTCTATGTCCCACCGGCTTCTGTGCAAGTCCCTGAGACTCCTGCAATCACTATTGTTTCCGAGCCCAGAGATCTACATCTCACCTTTCACTGCAAGTTCCTGATACACCTGCAATTCCTATCATTCCTGAGATCTCACCGCTGTTGTGCCAGACTTTGACCAAACGTATCTCTGTATTCAACCACCATCTGCTGAAAAGGGATTGAATCCTTTGTTCTAACCCTATGCTGCAATAAACTCTCACCTTCCTGCTAACTCCGGTAGACTTTCCGGAGGCAAGTGATGAGAGAAGAAGCTGCCTACTCTAGGGTTGGGCTCATCCCAATGCCCTCATCCACTGGACCACCGAGTTACACACTGACCTCACCAACCAGCATGTAAGCCAGTGTTTTAAACTGAAACAGTGCACAAACCGCTACTCTCCCATGCTCCCTATACAGACGCAAGGACAATTTTCTTTCCCGCTTATCCGCACCGTGGTTCCTAGCTCCACGTCCCAACCCGACTACCGGACCTGCAGACTGTCCCTAAAGATCCCTGAGAGGCAACTGCGTATCCAGATTGCCAGCTGTCTCTTCTCCCTGGCGGTGAGTAGTTTGTACTCCCTAAATGTACATCTGTAGTCCTTGGGCAGGTGAAGAATCCTTTACAAAAGTATGCTACATACAAACAACAAGAATTAAGGATCATCAAATTAATGAACATGACCTATAGGTTTCTGATTCATTAAATGTTTAACAATTGTGTGAACTTGTTATGAATTTAGGCAATTAATGGACTTTGTAAAGGTTAACATTATCCAATAAAACTGTTCAATAATCCATCTAACACAATACCATAATCAATATAAACCGCAATATTAACCTTCCACTAAACATCTAGAGAAGTTCAGTGCTGACACACCTGTCTGCACAGGAGACACTGACCCATGAGAGAAACCTCGCATCCCTGATCACCTCATTACCTGAGGCTAGTATTAGTATCTGGGCAAGCATGAGTCACCGATCAATGTTTGTTTGTGTGGTAACTGCTGTTTCCTGTCGGGCCTTGGGAAATCACTGTATTCCCATGCCATCACTATTGCTACTTAACTTTGCTTCGTGGCTGCTCATCTAATTCTCTCTCTCTCTCTGCTATCCTTTATTTTCCAGACACAGGATGTTATCTATTGGCTTCCCATCATTCTTTTGTGCCCTCCGATAATGTGGTAGCACCAGGTGACAGCCTTTGAACTACAACCACTGCCATTTTTGTAGTCCAACACACACACACCTGCATTTCGTACTGTCAAACTTTATTGTATTTTTAAGGGAGTTTCTTGGTATATTGGTACATTTTTAGACAAATACCTCCTTCTTGAGACTATGGTCCACTTGATGGTTGTTTTCAAACTTTGCTGGTGATGCCCCCAAACAAAAGTCAATATCATTATTAAACTAATGATCTTCAAAGAGCTTTGATTATTGGTCATCTGATATTGTTACTTATTACGTATCCTAGCTCCACCCTCGGCACCACAAATGGTGCCCCGTGTGGGGCCAACACTGGCTACCCCGCAAGTCCCTGAGACTCCTGCAATCCCTATCGTTCTCAGCCCAGAGATCAATGTCTCACCCTTCCCTGAAAGTTCCTGCGATTCCTATTGTTCCAGAGATCTACAGCTCACCGGCTTCCCCACAAGTTCCTAAGACTCACGCAATCCCTATTGTTCCCAACTCAACAAGATTTACGTTGCACCTTTCCTTGCAAGTTCTTAAATCCCTGGACCCCAGAAGCAACCTAGACCAATATAGTGATCCATTCATCCGCGTCAAATCCCTGAAAGCGCCTCACCACCTCAGTGTTCTTGCATGTGGGTCAGGTGCCGCACAATACTGTGGCATATTTTTCTCTTCCTAACTCAGAGATACACTGATCGAGAGAGACTTACTTTGGCTGAATGCTGTCCAGGTAGACCATGGTGCCTGTAATGTGTGGTTTTTTTTTTTTTTAAGATTAAATCTTTTTGTATAATCAAGATGGTGTGAACAGAATTGCTATGTTCTACATAATCACGTAGTTTGGTAAACTACAGTGGTTACTGACGGTCACCGGTTAACATATCTTGACCACTGTTAAACTTTATGCAACAAATTACAGATGGCTTGCAGCCTTGTCTACTTTTTCATTCCAACTTTTGTACAGACCTGGAAAACAAACCCTAACACAGATGGACTGTCCCACAGACCCCATGGTGAACAGAGAATACAGATATGTCTGTTCATTTGAGACCATCTCTCTGACCATGACAACATTGATGCAGTTGACAAAGCTGTCTTTCAAGTAATTTGTTAGTCAGTTTGCCAACAGTGACCAACTCTGATCTCCACGGTGGTGCTGCTTTGGTTGAAGCTCTTACCACCTCCACAAGAGCTGTACCCAATAGTTATGGTCCGGAGGATCGGTTTGGAAGGTGACCAGTCATCACTCCGTTTACGTAGGCTGAGTTAGTAGACAAAGAGCAGATCTGTGTTTGAGACATGTAATTTTCCAACTCAAGTGTGGGGAGATGCCACCCCTCACATTGCGAAGTGAACTACTGGAGCTCCCACTCTAGAGTGAGCTACAGTGCATTGAACTCCTCAATTTGCTGTGCCCGAGAGGTCGACTCTCAGGCATCTCATCAGCTAGCCTTGCCAATGGAGTTCTAACGTGGTTTTGACAAGCTTACATAGTCATATGGGGGCTGACTATACCTTGGAGACATTTCACCCCTCATCCAAGAGGCTTCTTCACCTCTCTTGGATAAGGGGTGAAAGGTCTTCAAGAGAAAAAAATTAAAGTCCACTTGCCAGGACAAGAATTCACCATGACCTTGATGACTGAGAACCTCCACAGACATCTTTACAAACAGACCATTCCATGAACAGAACTGCTTTATGAACAAAATTTGAGAACACATTTGTTTGATTGGCAAACTGCCAACAGGCTGGTAACTGCTTATATAGTGCTAACCTCACAATGAACTCCTCATTGGTCCCCGATGCTTTCCGTAGCAAAACATGAATGAGGTGTTCATGTTTTGGATTTTGCTTTGCAGGATGGTACCAGAATCCGAATACTTGATGGATCTCCAAGGGGGAATTGCTTTTTGTTCAGAGCAGCTCTAAAGATCAAAATAAATAGAGAAATAAAATCAAAGGGATATAAAAAGTATATGTAACATATATATACAAGTGTATTTACATGTTCATGTATGTGATTAAATGTATTTGTGCATAAATCAGCGTTATTGTGCAGGAAACGGTCATTGCACAGACGACAATGGAATTTTTTCATATAGGGAGAATTATTGCACATGATGACTCCACTAACAGCCAACTCACTGATTGTCTGACACTCAGAGTGAGGAATTATACAATCTGATGGTTTCCGGCAGGAATGATTTCCTATGGCGCTTAGCGGTGCATCGTGGCGGGATCAGTCTGGTGCTAAAAGAATATCTGTGCCCGACCAGCACATCATCGAATGGATTGGTCACAGTGTCCAAGATGACCTTTGCCTTGTGAACCATTCTCCTGTATCATACCACTGTCAGAGGGTCCAGCTCCACTCCCACAATGTTACTGGCCTTGCGGATCAGCCTGTTCATTCTATTGGCATCTGGTGTCCTCAGCCTGCAGCCCCAGCACGCCACAGCATAGAAGATAGCACTGGCTACCACAGACTCAGAGAACATTTAAGCATGGTCCAGCAGATGTTAAAGGACCTCATTCTCCTCAGCAGATAAAGGCCCCTCTGGCCCTTCTTGAACAGGGTGTCAGTGTTCTTTCCCTTGTCCAGTTTGTTATCATTGAATACCCCCAGTTACTTGTCGTCAACCACAATGTCTTCTCGAGCCCTGTGCTCAGATTCATCACCTTGGCTGATACATCTGACCACTGCAGATACATCAGAAAACTGCTTGAGATGACAGGACTCTGTGCAGTAGCTGAAGTCTGTGGTATACAGGGTTAAGAGGAAGGGAGATAGGACAGTCCCCTTTGGGGCCCCAGTATTGCTGACCACTCTGTCTGACACATAGTGCTGCAGGCGCGCATACTGTGTTCTGCCAGTCAGGTAGTCAATAATCCAGGATACGAGAGGGGAGTCTATCTTCATCGTCATCTTCTCACCCAGTAGAACTGAACGGATGGTGTTGAAAGTACTGGAGAAGTCAAAAAACATGACTCTCACAGTGCTCACTGACTTGTCCAAATGGGTGTAGACATGGTCTACTACGTAGATGATGGCAATCCTCAACTCCAAGTAGGGGCTGGTAGGTGAACTTTAGGGAGCCCAAGTGGGGTTTGACCAAGGGCCGGAGCTACTCCAAGACAAGTCTCTCCAGGGTCTTCATTGTGTGGGAGGTCAGTATTGCAAGATCATTTTTCTGTTCTTGAATATGAAGCAGAGTCATCAATATTGAAAAGAAGTTTTCCCTGAGCAGAGAGTGCCTTTAAAACAGGTAAGAAAACCTTCATAAGTTTGCGAGTCCATCTGTGGCTTTTTGTATCAGATAGCAAGAGAAGAGCCAAAGAAGGCTATAGGTGGTTAGATGCAGCCGCAGCCATTATAACATGTAACCTTCTTACTGGTTCTTCTTAAAAATGGAGGATTTGATTGTTGTGGTGAGCATGACATTCAGTTATGACATTCTCTGGCCAATTAAAGGCCAGCAGTCTGATAACTTACTTGTTTTATTATCATTATATTGTTAAAGTTCTCTGAACTTGTTGACCTCCAGATAGTTTAGGCTAAGATTTCTTTCAGAACATGGATTACCTTTTGATGTTACTCACATATCATATCCGGCTGCTAGGAAACTCAGAGTATCGGGATAAATTGTCCAAATATCTAAGTAACTGGGTTCTTTCTCCGTGACTACAATACGCCAATTGTTCAATGCAGTTTCGTCACAATAGAATTAGTCCTCTGGGCCACTCTGTAACCCCCTCACTCAAAAAATCAAACATCATCACGATGAATTGGGCTCTTGAAATGAAGAGATATGGCTGGTTTAGCAGACTGACAAGTCAAAGTTCACAGTTGGAGAACATAACCGTTGCACTGCCTTTCAGCCCATTAATGAACATGAACTTCAATGGTAACCTTACAGTGTTCTGAATTGTGGGAGGAAGTTGTGTCTTCTTCTTCTTTTCCTTTCGGCTTTTCCCTTTTCAGGGGTCGCCACAGCGAATCAACCTCCTCCATCTAACCCTATTCTCTGGATCCTCCTCTCTCACACCAACTACCTTCATATCTTCTCTAACTACGTCCATAAATCTTCTCTTCGGTCTTCCTCTAGACCTCCTGCCTGGCATCTCCAATTCCAGCATCCGTTTACCATTGTAGTCCCTATCCCTCCTCTGTACATGACCGAACCATCTCAGTCTGGCTTCTCTGACCATCTCTCCAAAACATCTAACATGAGCTGTCCCCCTGATGGACTCTATTCTGATCCTATCCATCCTGGTCACTCCTAGAGAGAACCTCAAAATCTTCATTTCTGCTACATCCAGCTCTGCCTCCTGTCTTTTGTTCACTGCCACTGTCTCCAAACCATACAGCATTGCTGGTCTCACCACTGTCTTGTAAACTTTTCCTTTCATTCTAGATGAAATTCTTCTATCACAAAGAACCCCTGAAACTTTTCTCCACCCATTCCAACCTGCCTGAACCCGTTTCTTAACCTCTTTTCCACACTTTCCGTTGCTCTGGACCGTTGACCCTAAGTACCTGAAATCCTCCACTCCCTGCAGCCTCACCGTTCCAACCTGGTTCCTCTCATTCACACACATATATTCTGTCTTGTTGCGACTAACCTTCATTCCTCTCCTTTCTAGAGCATACCTCCGCCTCTCAAGATTTTCCTCAACCTGTTCCCTGCTCTCACGACAGAGCAAATTGTAATCTGCAAACATCATGGTCCATGGAGATTCCTGTCTAACCTCATCTGTCAGTCTTCTCTGTTACTCCAGACTTCCTCATACAATACCAGAGTTCTTCTATCGCACCCTGTCGTATGCTTTTTCTAGGTCAACAAAAGCACAATGCAGCTCCCTCTGACCTCTGTACTTCTCTATTAGCATTCTCAAAGCGAATACTGCATCTGTGGTACTCTTTCTAGGCATGAAGTCATACTGCTGCTCACAAATACTGACTTCTGCTCTCAGTCTAGTTTCCACTACTCTCTCCCATAACTTCATTGTATGGCTCATCAACTTTATCCCTCTATAGTTACTGCAATTCTGCACATCCCCCTTATTCTTAAAAATGGGCACCATCACACTTCTTCTCCACTCTTCAGGCATCTTTTCTTTCTCTAAGGTCGTGTTGAATAATCTAGCCAGACACTCTACCGCTGCCTCTCCTAGACATTTCCATACCATGTCCATAGGTATCTCATCTGGGCCAACTGCCTTTCCATTCTTCATCCTCTTCAATGCCCTCCTCGCTTCACTTTTACTAATCTCTGCCACTCTGTGGTCTACAGTATTCACCTCTTCTTCCCTTCCCTCTCTTTCATTTTCCTCATTCATCGACTCTTCAAAGTACTCTTTCCATCTTCCCATCACTCTTCTAGCATCTGTCAATACATTTCCCTCTCTATCCTTAATCACCCGGACCTGCTGTACATCCTTCCATCTCTATCTCTCTGTTTTGCCAACCAGTATAAATCACTTTCCCTCTTTACTGTCCAACCGAGCATACAAGTCATCATATGCCCTTTGTTTTGCCTTTGCTACCTCTATCTTTACCTCACACTGCATCTTCTTGTACTCCTGTCTCCTCAGTCTTCTGTGTCCCGCTTCTTCTTTGCTAACTGCTTTCTCTGGATACATTCTTGCACTTTCTCATTCCACCACCAGGTCTCCTTTTCTACTTTCTTTCCAGATGACACGAGTACTCTCCTACCTGTCTCCCTGATTGCATTAGCTGTAGTTGTCCAGTCTTCTGGTAGCTCTCCCTGACCACCAAGAGCCTTTCTCATCTCCTCCCTGAAAACCATTCAGCACTCCTCCCCTTTCAGCTTCCACCACTTTGTTCTCTGCTCTACCTTTGTCCTTTTCATCTTCCTTGTCACCAGTCATCCTACAAACCACCATCCAATGCTGTCTGGCTACACTCTCACCTACCACTACTTTGCAGTCACTGATCTCGGTCAGATGACCTCGTCTATACAAGATGTAGTCTACCTGCGTGCTCCTACTTCCACTCTTATAGGTTACCCTGTGTTTCTGTCTTTTCTGGAAAAAAATATTCACAACAGCCATTTCCATCCTTTTTGCAAAGTCAACCACCATTTGTCCCTCTATGTTCCTATCCTGGATACCAAACCTGCCCATCACTTCTTCATCACCTCTATTGCCTGCACCAACATGTCCATTGAAGTCTGCCCCAATTACCACTCTCTCATTTCTGGGGATATTCTGCATCATTTCATCTAACTCATTCCAGAACTTCTCCTTCTCCTCCAACTCACATCCTACCTGTGGGGCATAGCCACTAACAACATTGAGCATCACATCTTCAATTTCCAGTTTCAGACTCATAAGTCTATCTGACATTCTTTTCACCTCCAGAACATTCCTAACAAATTCCTCCTTCAAGATAACTCCTACTCCATCTCTCTTGCTGTCAGTACCATGATATTTGTGGTAAAATCACAAAATAAACATATGAAGGTATTACTTATATTTTGTTACGTTTGAATATTGGAAAATATTCAGAATTTTATTTTAAACATTGTGAAAATGTAACCTTTGGTCCAATGCTGGCAGTGCATTGACTTGAGCTTAAAACGGGAATTTAGACATCAGTTCTTTTGTCTAGATTTTGCTGTATTTTTGACCTTGTATGATTCTCTTGGTTTCTTCATAATTCCAGTAAATACTCCTTTGTTTCATTCTGTGGCTGAAAACTAGATTTTTCCCTGGAATGTTGAGCATTTTCTAAATGTGCCCTACCCTGCAATGTGATCATCTCTTTCAGCAAGTATTTTCATAAATCAGACGATGCTTGAAATAAAAGGCAACGGTTTTGAATCATAGAAAAGATTTTATTGATCAACAAAATTAGCTTTATTTTTAAAATCACATCAGGGTCCGAGTCTCAAACATTGAGAGGCTCCTCCCAACATCCTTCCCACGTGAAGGCACGGCGTGACCCGCCTCAGACCGACCGGTGCCTCTAAAAATCATCTGACAACAGGCAAAGACACAGAACACAACCCGCGCTCCTGATAGGCACTTCACATGAACACAAACTCCACGGAATCAGCCAGAAATATTGTCAAACAAAAGTGGAGGCTGGCTAACCTGACTGTTTCATGAGACAAGTTCACAAGTTTTGAGGAAAGGAAAACCTAGTATCATTCACAGCAGGGGAAAAAAGTAAAGATTTAAGCTTGAGTGACTTAAGTAATGTACTGTGAGAATTGTCCAGAACTTTTACTCCTGACTATCTCATTCAGTCAGGAAAAGAACAGGAGACTGATATCCATCCCAAATATATTTTTAGTCAAAGCCAGAACAAAATTCACCCTCTCAACTAAACAGTTAAACTCACTGCAGATAATATTTTTTCTTTATCAGGTCTTCATGAAGTGAACACTCATGTCTTAAATGAACATTACTGAATATTTGAATGTTGGCCTTCGACTTGAAGGAAACGAGGATGTAAATGTGTCACAAGACAGACAATTTCTTTTTAATTTATATCTGATTACTAATGGCATATGAATCTATAATTATTTCATTTATTAACCCTGGCAGCTACTTGAAATTAAACTCCAAATAGCCACATTTGAGAAGCTGACGGTGATTGCCTTTTTCTTTTTTTGTGACTCTAATTATTAGAATAATCAAAGTAAATTTCAGGTCCTTCAGTGCTGTTTCACAGAAGCACAATCATTGAACTTTGCTCAGCAAAAAAAAAAAAAAAAAAAAAAAGTATGTAGATTAGATCATGCAGCGGTACTCTTTTCATTGCATCGTTGACTGGGAGAAGCAGAACCAACATCCAAGTGGCAGAAAACAGTGAATGTTCTATTTTGAAGTGTTTTTGTTTTATTTTTTCTGTTTACCTTCAATCCAACAAAGTGTATATTGAATTAAGCTTCAGATTCTAGTTGGATCTGAAAAAAAAGGATTGTTTCCTTGGCATCCAGCAGACCAGAAGGTACACATTTCATTCTCGGAATGTGGTAGTTTAGCAAGTTTACCTGAAGAACACTCCTGGGGGTGTTGCTCTTGGGGAATTACTGTCATTGCAGAAACTTCATGACTTGTAGATTCTTGCTCTTTCTGTTAAAACTAGCCCTTGGGGCCCCATTTGGGAGAAGGAAAAAATATTATGGATGAATACTAATTCATTTATTGTCTCTATCCTGACAGCGATGGTGACAAAATATGACACACACACACACACACACACACACACACACACACACACACACACACACACACACACACACACACACACACACACACACACACACACACACACAAAGAGATATATCATTCGGGGCTGAGGTTCAGTAACTTTTAAGGTAAAATTCCCCAAATGAATGGTCCCAAAGAATCACTGAACAAAGAGCAGGGGAAGAAGACAAGATTTTATGGATCTTATCTTACATGCGTCCAGTTTGTTTATTGGGGATTTTTTCCTATTTCCAGCCAATTTGGGGTAATTTTTCTGTAGACCATTTGGAAAAATAAAGTGTATCTTGGATTGACCTTTTTTAGTACAGAATACACAATTGTTTCAGTGTGAGTTTGTATTTTACTGTCCTTCACCACATGTCACTGTTAGTTCTCCGCAAACAGAGCAGCAATTCAAGAGACACCATAAAGGAGATGATTTGCTAATTAATTGCATTTCCCATAAATGTGTCCATTTCTTTACTGATGTAAAAAAATGTGTAGCTATTGTGTCCTGAATTTAATTGCCAATGCTGCTTTCTTTGTTGTAATCAGTACAAATTAAAAAGTCCCAGGATAAATCAGCAAAATGAGAAAAACAATGCAACTCCAGGTGACGATGGATTAAAGGTTAAAAACTTGATGTACTATTGGTGTTCCAAAAATGTCTTGGGGTTTTCAGCCAGAAAAACATCTGGAAAAAATGTAATCCTAAGGATTAGGTAGGGACCATTCTGGAATGTGACCCCTAGTGTTGGCATCCTCGATAACCTCAGTTCCTGTTGTATCTCATGCAGACCCTTAATTATTGATAGAAAATGCTCTATATGAAAATAAGAAATTTTCACCTACTGGGGAACTTTTTCAAATTGTTTTGAATGAATTCAATTAAGTAAACTGCTCAGTCGTAATGCTGACCGACTAAAAAGAAATAATCGGTGAAAAAGTGATTATGACTACAAATTTGAAATATCCAAAAGAAAAGGAGGAAGGTAGGACCTGGGTCTGTTCAGTTTTTCAGCTAAATAACTGTTGAGAGCTGTGGAATCACATCCAAGCAACCAGTTTGTTTGCTTTATCACCTAACCACCACCCAGACTTTTTTTTGGTTTATTTTCAGATTCCATTCTATCTACCTTACCCCCAAATTTGTAAATCCACGGATTATCTGTATCCTAGCAACAAAGGAATCTAAGGCAAACAAAAAATATAGCACTGCACTGCCACAGCACCCAGAGGTGGATGTCCTCAGAGTGATTTCCAATTTGCCGAAAAAAGCCCTTGCAATATCAACTGTAAGCAATGGATACATTAGCTTTAAGAAGTATTGTCTGACATATAAAGCACCTACATGACAAACTACGTGATCATCTGTCAATTCATCTTAAATTTTCTGAGCTACTTAACCTCATTCTCATGGCGGGATATTCAGTTTGACAGACATTCAGTGTTTTCTCTCCCCTCTTGTTTGTTCAAACATATTATTTTTCCATTAGAATCCATTAAGTGGTTAAGCTGTCAGATAAATTTAAATGGAAAGTAGCAGCCCACAAAAGAGGACACAGAATGCAGTTCGTTGTGATCATGACTTACTAGTGCTAGCACGTTCACTATGAAGAAGATGATAGTGTGAAGAAGAATCTAGTGCTATTTTCTGATGTGACCAGGGAGTTACTTTTTGTTAGTTTGTACTGTCATCAAACTATTAGACAGTTGCATTGACATGGAGTTCATGGTTCGAATCCCTCAACTCCCCCACAGGCTCACATCAGAAAGAAGCTCCAGGCAGATAGAAATATAATCTCAGCTTGAACCTGCCCATTACAAGCTGAAATTCCTTTTCTGCCACAGATAAGTATGTTGTCTGTTGCTGAAAGCACAGTGATGGCATGTCTCTTCTCTGTTCCTCCTTAGCAGTCAAATTTCTACCTTGCTTACACAGCAGCAGGCCACAGGTCTGTGGGAGCCCAGGGCTGGGGGTCACCGTGATGAACTCCTCTCCTTGCTGATGCAGTCGTCCTGACCCCGTGTGACTCCATTGGCAGTCATGCCGCAGGTTCGTCTCTTCTTTCTGCAGTGAGACATGGCATCACCCTCGGAGCTTGACTCAGCCTGCGGAAACACAAACAAGTCTGTCAACTGTAAACTAATTTACATTAACTGAAACAGAGGGAGATTGCAGATGCTGAAGGTTTGTGATACAACTTTTAAACTAAATTGTTTCATTATTAAATATACTGCATATTTAAGTTGAATTTCTTTCCTGAAAAAAGTCACATCCAGACAAGACAGCTTGTGTTGGCTTTGTGTATAACAATGCAGCAAAATTTTCAGTTTTTCCTTCAAATATCAGTTTGAAAACATATACTGTTTAATAGATTTCTACTTTCGATTTTCAAATTATCAATGTGGACCAGTGAACAATGGGGTCAACCCTGTGACAGTCAAGAAGCACTACCACAACCTTGTGGCTTGCAATTTGAAGAAAATATTGTAACCAAGTCTTAAACTTCACAACGTATTATTTAACAATCATATAAATCACTGAACTTTCGCAGAACTTTGATATCAATATATGAAGAGAAATATGAAGGCAAAACAACTTTGGGGGCTCAAAGGTGATAAGCTCGTGCCTGATTATTTGAAAGTCTTTCATGACTCATTTGTGTTCAGGAGATGGATATAAATGAATGCAATATTATGTAAAACGAGGGGCTCTGTGTGTGTGTGTGTGTGTGTGTGTGTGTGTGTGTGTATATGAGCGCGTACATCAGAGTCAGAGTCAGATGAGCTGGAGGAGGAGGAGGATGACGAGTCACTGGAGCTGTCCGATGCAATGCCTGTTGATTCCTGCAGGTCCACTTTGTCGGCCAGTGCTGCCAGATCAGGACGTTCCTGCTTCAAGATCCTGAGAGTCCACAGTCTACATCAGATACTGTTGCAATAATTATCGCTTCAGATATTTACTCTTCCTCAAATAAACAGTCTGTCTCCCGTGGGCATTTTTTTCCTATGGCTGAATGAGAATGCCTCAAATAACAATTCTCAAAAATATCTAGAAAAGGTTAATAAAGATCATGAACTCACTCAAAAAGCTGCAGTATCTTACATTGGTTTAGCACAAATAATCTTAGTGTGCAAATGAAATTATGGCTGCAACAAGTCTCTGGCACTTCTTATTCGGTTATTCTTTAACTCTTGAGACATTTATATCAAACTTTTTAATCTGTGGGGGAGCTGGCCTTGCTTTTGGTGTCAGCGATGTAGAGAAATTTAGCAGCTGAATACTGACCTCCTAATTTGCAAATTATCCCCATTGGCCCACGAAAAAAAAAATCATTATTCAACTCATAACACAAAAATAAACTGTTATACCTCTCCAACATGAAAAGACCGGAGAATATTTTTTCTCCTAAGTGTACAGTTTATTCATTTTCAATGCCAAGACAAAAGACAATTTACTCTCAATTAGAATTTAGTTTTGTATATTTACCCATTCACGGAACTACTCAATGTTTTCCAAGAAAAAGAAAATAAACTAACAAAGTAGATTACTCTTTTATATAATTATCAGAAAACTACATATTCGCACAATGTTAAAGCTTCTGGATAGACTAAAATTTCTTTATCCAGACTTCATTTCTGAATCTCTAAATAAAAATAAAATAAAAGGAGAAAAAAAAACAGCGGAAAATTCCCTCCAGAATGCTTCTCCTGCACATAAATTAAACCTTTTAGTTTACCGTATAAATCACTAGTTTTCAAGCATGGAAACACCTTTGAATAGGTCTAACTCCTGGGTTCTCTCATAAAAGGATCCGTGAACCTGGTAAAAGCAGCGTTGTGTTGATTCTTACCGATACCACTTCCTGGAGAGTTTTGGCCGGCCTCGGACAGTTTTGTGCCACACGATGGGGAAGTTGGTTGTACTGGCGAAGTTCTGGGTGACAGCTATCGTTGTGTCAAGGTTGAGGACCACATGCCACCATCCGCCTGCAACACACAGCTAGTTACTATTAACATCATTTAAGCCACAAACAAACTGAAGGCGGCATCTCACAAGTACTACAAAATCCACTACTAAGAACAGACTGTGGAGGGTTAAGAGGGACAGGAGATTAAATGACGGGTTTGCCAACTCTCTTGTTGAGCCTTTCCCCAACTTTTCGTGTCACTCTCCAAAATGGATTTCAAAGACTTATCAGATCCACTCCTCGCTTATTCTGAGGGGTTTTAGGAGCATAAAAACACAAGCAATTCTATCAAAATTTTAAATTTTAATTTGTATCATTTATTGTTTGTAACACTGGTGGCAGGCCATTTCTGTTTAATGTAAAATTGTCAGTCTCAGATACGTTGTAAATTCATGTGATTTCTTGTGAAAGTTTATAAGGTTTCTGACAAAAAATGTTTTTCTTTTTTTTTTTGCTGAATTTCAGATAATTTAAGGCTGCTAGTTGAGTAATATTTTTTGTATCAACAGAAACCAGGATGAATTACATCAGATATGCAGGTTATGTTTTCTTTGCTTTTTAAATTTGAATTCCACAAGTACATCACAAAGTCGTGCTGAATCTCCAAACTACAACTTTAAGAACTCCACTCATTGATAAAACTGGAAGAAAATTATTGGCAAAAAAGCCAAATTTGAGTATACAATCAATGACAATCTTGACGTAGATCTTGATGAGAATTCCAGCACAATGTTGCTGCTTAACTGACCAGGTACAAAAACAGTCTCTCCGGGTCTCTGCAGGATCTCCAGCGGTCTAAACTCCTGAGGCCAGTTAGGTTGCTGTGTGCGGGGGTAAACCACATTGAACCAGGTGATGGCTTCGTCCTGCTGGTTGCCCCCATCTTCCCGGGTAACCTTGATCAGCTCACGTGGGGTGTTGGTAGGGAACAGGCACCATCTTTTATGGCCCTGGACCAGGGCATTCCAAGCACTGGTCCCCAGTGGGTCAATATGGATGCCAGTACCTGAGCGAGCAGGACCCATTACGAACCATCTGCAAAGAATTCATTGCCACAAAGTATCATAAACAGGGACAATAAACAGAGTGTAACAAAGCACTCTTTTTATTAAAAATTGTAATGTTTGTTACTTTGAAATAAAAAAATATATATATATACATATGAAGTAAAACAGTTGAAAATCGAACAACTTACAATTGTGAAAAAAATTACATGAAATTAAAAAAAAAAAGGTTGGCTAGTCATAATTCCAATGCATTGAGCAAGGATTATAACTCAGAGCTTAGCTTGTTTTCATCACTCTTCATTCAATAGTCTACTCAACCACAAGTATTGTATCATGTCGTATCAAACCCTGTGTAACCCTGAATAATGACACCCATAAAACTTTTAAAGAAAGAATTCTCAGAGGTCAAACCTGTAAGGCGGCCTGCGCTTTTCCCCAGCAAACTGAAAAAGGTCGTCTATGAAGAAGATGGGCACCTGGTAGTCTTCCAGCAGCTTTCGGCGCTTGGCATGTTCACCATAGCTGCTGTCAAAGATGTAGAGTGGGCTATCATCCCGGGTGGATTCCAGGTACTCCACATAGTACTTCATCTTCATTTTCACTGAGTAGCCATCATTGTCTTCACCGCACTTGAACTTCTGGTTGCGGTATTTGCGTTTTAGGCGTTCAAGAGTCCATTTCTCCCGTGCAGGCCACAAATCCTGGCAACTGAGCAGAACTACAGGCTTGTAGGGCCGTTCAAAGCGCTCTATGAATTCTTCAGGGCTGAGGTGGCGAGCATCCACTCGCTCAACATTGTCCTGCAATGGCAAATGGCTGCACCTTTACACAACATTCTGGTGACTAAGTAAACTAATAAAGGCTTTCTGGAAAATACTGACTTCAATAAAGAGCCACTCATGTTACTAATACAAATGTCACAACTCAGTCTCATAGGAAATAAAAAGGTCCAAATTTCAGAATAATGACAAACTATATCAACATGACAAAAATTGACCTACTGCTTACCACTGAAGCACACTGGGGGAAAAAAAAACTGTGTACATATTCTTTAGTCAGGAGGGAGCATATTATCTAGATTCTTCTAAAATGGATTTCTAACATTTGATACCGCCTTCATGTGCACGTTGAAGATACCGGAATGGTTGCTTCCCGCGGATAACTGTCGTTTCAGAAATTAATTTCATTTTGAATCTTTCCCCGTTTGAAATCCGCTTGTATTCAAATTCAGCCAGCTTAAGTTTGATTAACCATTTGTCTCTATTGTGTGATCTATGGCATTTGCTTTTAAACAGCTGATTTCCCTATTGCTTGTACGTATGTTGGAGGTATGTATCACAAGGGGGAATGGTGGGATAAAGGTCTCGTTTTGTCTTCACTGAAAAATTCCTAAGATAATGTGGCAAAGGATAATAGCTGGGCACCTCAAACAACGAGACTAATTGAACTCAATGCGTTCCCGTGTGAAAATCGGTCTTGAGTTTTCGTGTGATTGAATTTCCAGCTCCTGGCAGATTTTGGAGAGGAGCCGGCTCGTACCGGTGCTTCTGTGTCTACGTGACAAGTTGCACTGCCTCTGTGAGGCGTTAGCCACGGCTAGCTAATGTTAGCTTAGTTTCCGAAGCTACATTGACTGTTAACATACCTTCACAGTGCACGGGGATACATCGAAAGCATCGTGATAACCATGTTTTATCCAGTCTAATGAATCCTTTAACTCCGGTCTGGCGCTCCGTTTCGCCTCTTTAATCCTCTTCTTACTCTTGTGGTTCATTCCTCCTCCTTGCTTTAGAGGGAGACGCGTGTTATTGCTGCTCTGGCAGCCAGCGAGCTAACAACCGGAGCTAACAGAGAAACATTCGCAGGTCAATAGCACTGACAACCGGCTTGGCTAGGTTTGCTGTTCAGGCAGACCTAAACAGTTGTAAGACAACACAAAAACAATGGTTGAATAATATGCCAATGAACAGTCACGACTACACCAACAAATGTAACATTAGTATTTATCCTATCGGGACAGTGCAGTTTTAATTTAGTTGCTGCGAACCGACAGCTAGCAGGAGGGGATACAATGCTTTTGCAACAAAATGTCGTCATCAATGCCCGCCCTTAGTGCGCACATTGACCGGTGCCTGGTGACAGCGCTGGTGAGAAAATCACGGTTATTGGTTAGAATTAAGAGTGAGACTTCCCGCCAAGAATAAACAAGTCTTTGATTGGCTGGTATGGCAATGTACGCTGGTTTGCGGAGGCGGAAAGAAGACCGGAAATGACATCACGATTCCGTTGTCAATAATACCAAGGCTTTTGTAGTTCTATGTGTCAAGCAAGTTTCTCATTCGAAGACAAATATGAAGAAACGAGTGCTCTCGATGCACTCTTTCCCTTGTTAATGGAAGAGGAGGAGTGTAACGATGGACCACAGTGGCGCCGAAACGTCTAGAGTAGCTTACAACGTTTTCAAGTTTGAAGTAAACAAAAATACACAGGAGTCACTTTCGGTGTCCATACCAGAGGTTTGTTTAAGACCGTTATTACGTCTATATGCGGGGTCTAGCAGATGGTACACCAACCAAACACCTCGATGTATATTTCTTTCCTTGAAATTGACATGGAGAACGTGGAAGTGCATTCACTGAAATTGTATTTTGACATGTAAATCTGTCTTGCAGACTCCAACCTTCGTGACTGAACAGATATAACATTTCCAAGTAATGATTTATTCGCCCACAAAATATTGATATTTTGTCAGATCAATTACCAAGATAATCTATCCACGTAATATTTAATCTAAAAGTTTACAGAATGCTGGCCATTTAATTTAATTACGATCACTTTAATTTTCCGAATCAAGAGACCATTCATTGCTCGTTTTGGGTCACAGATAAATCATGAAATTACCTTTTTAACATATTAAAAGTAGGATATGATGCTTTGTAGTCATTACTTGCACCACAGGAGTTTCCTGTTTATGTTCTTGTTTAGGTTCTTGATCCACAATATGGGATGTATGTGTGGCCGTGTGCGGTGGTCCTGGCCCAGTATCTTTGGACACAAAGGGAAGACCTAAGAGACAAGACAGTGCTAGAGGTAAGGCTCCCGAATGTATGAATTACCTGTTGATGTAATTTATCACAATTGGTTTATGAAAAGTTTTAAGAGGATTTGCTTATCACTATTGATGTTGACAAGTTATTTTTTTTTTTACAATTAACAAATCCTGAAAAGGCACAGTGGTGAAACGAGAGCTTAAATGCAAATTAATTGCTCAAAGTTTTTAAAAAAATCGGTTTGATTAGAAAATGACCAAAAACCAGCAAGCTGTAACAAGAAGACTTGCAGAAAATCTTACAAAAAAGTCATTCAAGCATGTTTTGAATCATCAAAATATGACCCAGAAAGGGCAGGAACAGTACATTGTAAAAAAATAAATTTTCAATTAAACATATTGGAGAAAGTGCATTAAAATGGGGGAGTGTCACCAAAAATAGCTGTAAATTACTTAAAAAATCAGCAGTGTCCTCCAAATCAGTTGGACTTCCCAGAACTCACCTAAAAGTAGGAAATCTTTGAGTGTCTTTATTAAATCTGTGTTCCTTATCTATTTTCCTCCAATGCAGCTGGGTGCAGGAGTAGGTCTCCCAGGCATTGTTGCTGCCAAATGTGGAGCAGAGGTGATCTTGTCTGACAGTGCCAACAATCCACTGTGTCTGGAGAACTGCAGGCGCAGCTGTGAAACCAACGGCCTCAAGGATGTAGTGACAGTGGGGCTCACCTGGGGGGAAATCTCGCCAGATCTCGTCCTGCTGCCCAAGCTGGACATCATCCTAGGATCAGATGTTTTTTATGAGCCAGAAGGTAACAGTGTAAATAAAAGATCCATCACCTTGCTAAAATCATCTCTTGGTTCTCCTGTGCAAGAGAGGTCTCATACAGATGGCAAGCTATAGAAAAGTGACAGGTCTAGAAGTGAGTTCTCCAAATGCAAGATTTGCATCACACACAAAAGTACCCAAGGTTCCCAAGAGTAGGAAGTGATAGTCAGTTCTAGTCATCTTTATCAGAAATTAAGAAAAAGTACTTATTTTTCCAGAAAAAGTACTGTTTCTTAAAAAAAAAGACCTTTACAGGTTATGATCTGGCACTGAATGATATTAAACTTGTATCATATCCTTTGATATAAATAACAGTTAGGTGATAGTCTTTACAAGACATTGGAAAAATTGCACAGATTTGTGTATGAGAGATTGAAATGTTATTTGGCCCTGTGATCGACTGGCGTCTAGTCCAGGGTGTACTCAGCCTCCCGCCCAGCTCGGATAGGCTCCAGCATCCCCGCAACCCTGACGGATGGATAAGCAGTAGATAACGGATGGATGGATGGATTGAAAAGCATTATACATCCTTATCAACTGAAACTAACCAGATAATGTTTTTTTCAGAAAAAAAGAAGACGAACAGGGGTTTGTGCCATTAAAAATCTGATTGATATCTCCAACAATATATTACATTTTTGCTCAGTTACATTGTAAACAAATTGACCCTGTAACATTAAATATTCTATTAGTTCCCATCATTAATCACAACCAACAAGCGTTTTATTTCTGCCCATCACAAGATGAACTGTTCCAGCATTGCTGCGACCCTTAGTGTAGGACAAGCGGTAGATAATGAATGAATGACTAACATGATGGAGTGATGTCTGAAAACCAAAGAATTCCATGCCTATGTTTGTATCCCAATCATTGCTTAGATGGCATTGATGCCAAAAGTGAAATTCTGAGTTTCCTGAGATAGCAGAATTAATTAAAGGTCCAACTTGACTGAATGATAGCCAAATTATTCAGTAATCACTGAAGGAAATTAATGGTAATTTATTAGTTTTACAGTTTGCATTTTTTCCATTAAATTTGAGTCAGTAACCATCTTTTCTTTGACTTCACTGAGCTCGAATATGTCTGTGACTTTGGGTCATGTTAAGTCAAATTAACTGAAAACCTAACTTTAAACAGTGGAATTCATTAGATTCTTTGAGCTGCCAAGGCCTTGAGGATGAGGCTGCAGATTTCAAGTGCACATAACACTGACTGAATGGGTCTTGCCTGCTGCAGATTTTGAAGACGTCCTTGTGACTGTTGCTTTTCTCCTGAGAAAAAACCCTGCCTGCCTATTCTGGACAACATATCAGGAACGCAGGTACCCCTCATGGCTTTTTTTTCTTTATTTCAAAATGTATACACAATTGACAGGTAACAAAACATTTCAAGTGGGAGAAAAACTTCATAGTGTGCTTAGCATCCGGTGACTGAACGATGGCACAACTTGCTGCCGCAGGTCGCAGGTTACTCGCTAGTTACTTACATCTACTCTTGGTATCTGCATGTCTGTACAGTGTCTTGAGTGTCCAAAAAAGGTGCCTTGACCTTAACATAAAAAGCATTATTGTTATTATTATTATTATTATTGTTATTATTATTATTATTAAAAGCATTATTTTTTTTTAAATTATATATAATATATATATATTACATATATATATATTTATTATTATTACAGTTGTTTTTTGTCTTTAGGATTCTGTTGAAAACTGTAGATGAAGTTAAACCCTGGTTTTGGTTAAACCAGGGTGAGAGACGGTGTCTCAGATGTTACTCCTGAACACCCCACTGGACTTGTGTGTTTTCACTTCCTTGTGTTAATGACCTAAATCTGTATATTTTACCAGAGTTCATCAAAATGACATCTATTATATCTATCACAGAAATAAAATCAATTCAGTAACATCAGTACAACTGGGCATGTGTGGGGAAAAAATTCTCAAATGTGACTAGCTGAAGATTCAACATAACTCACAATACAACTCTGACCTGACAATTAATAAATAAATAATACAATAGAGGGGTTCAGAATTATTTTATGACTGTTGGGATCTTCAAATTCTGCCACCCTTTAAGATTCAGTTATTTTCATTTTTAACCAACACTGGAGTGGCAGTATGTTGAGACATACTCATATTTCTGTTAATATTACTAAAAATGTTTCTGTTTATTTTACTACATTTTCTTCTTAATTACTCTCACTGCCCCTATACACAAATAAGGCTTTAAGTGTGGATGGTCTGAATTCGGCTTTGTGTCATCCCTCCTTGTGTTGCAGTGAAGACTGGTCCATCGAGGCGCTTCTCCACAGATGGAAGCTGAACTGTGTCAGTGTCGGCTTGGAAACATTTAATGCCAATAAATCTGAGCTGGCTGGATCAACTCTCCCAGGCCGCCATGCCATCCAGATGCTGATTATTACACTGAAGACAGAGGACACATTCTGAAACACTCACTCTTTGTAGTCAGTTATTACATACTTTCTGCCAATTAACTTAAAAGGTTTTTAATTAATACGGAATAAAGGAAGTGGATTTTTCATTTGTATCATGAAATGTAGGGGTTTGTATTTTAAAATCAAGGATGGTTCAATTGCAGGCAATTTCAGCATGTACCAAAGGTGTGCGAAGGAAAGGTGTGATTGGTAAGATAACACTTTATTGATCATGGGGGAAATTCAGTGGTGTGGTGAAAATTATCAAAGAAAGTGTGGACAAGGAGTACATTCAAGATGTCGTAACTGAAACTAAAGCAAAAATTAAGGACAAATGAAACAACTAGATTTAAGGACAGCTGTCAAAAATGTGTAAAGGAGGTGTGAAGCATAAACCAAACAAGTTTCACATCAGCAATTCACGCTGATTAGCTGGAAAGAGGAGACAGACTCAGCTACGTGGTAGCCAGAGATCATGTAGTGGTTGATAAAAATGTTCATATCGTAGAAATGATTCCATCCACAATAACTACAAAACTAGTTTTCTTGAAGATGAAAAACTAAGCATTACAATATTTGACTGACTGACTGACTGACCGACTGAACCGTCCCAAAAAACCTTGACAACTGTAGCTGGACTTCAGATTTCATACCTGTTCATAAAGTTGCCATCTTTGTAGCTCTGGCATGGGTGAACAAATGAAGGACAAACAAAGCCCTAATTTGCAGGACTTTATATCTGTAATAAATAAGAGGCCCAGTAGTCGTCAAGATTTGTCATTCAAAATAACGACAGCATTCGAGTAATACAAGTAATGAACATCATCTTGTGGGTACTGGCTCTCATGGCCAATAGGGAAAACGAGGGACAACCTAGCTTAAAAACGCACCTTGGAAATAAAACGCTGAATTTCACATCAGAAAGTCAGAACGACGGACAATAAGCATTGCGTTTGTGAGGGGTTGATGTAGAAATGAGACAACTCTGAGGGGATCAGGGGAAAAGAGGAAGACCTTTGGATTTCTAAATAACAGTTACAGGGGGAGAAGTGGGACGAGGGAAATGGTAATAAACCAAACCCTACATAGGCCACAACAAATCATGCGAAACAATGGAAATAACAGGAAACAGTGTCGGAAGGATAGTCCGTTTACGGGTTCGCTTAGGAACCACAGAAGAAGAAGAGGAAGAAACATCGGCAAGAGAAGAAGAAGTCGGAAAAAGAAGAACTCATATACCCACAATTCAGTGCGCTCTTCCGTTTCCAATCATTCCAGTCTTAAGATGGCGGACCGGCGGCGAAGGAGGAGGCGCGCGTCCCAGGACAGCGAGGACGACGACGAGTCCGGTTCGGGTTCGGACAGCGGGAGGTCGGGGTCCCCGACGACCAAAGCCCGAGGGAAAGACCCCGAGCCGACGGAGGCCGTGGTGGACCGGGTCGAAGTAAAGAACGACGTGGAGTCCGAGTGTGTGAGTAGCTAACCCGGGGAGCTAACGCAAGCGCGCCCGCCTCACTGCTGCCGGCCGCCGGCCGAGAGCGGAGACAAATGTCTCCCTTTCAATTTTTTGTCGCTAAGTAACTTCGCCTATAATTTCTCCGTTAGATATTTAGGGTCACTGACATTCAACTTGGTCGTAGATGTGTTTGATACATGAAATCGAGGTTTTTTTCAGTTGCACCCTCGAGTGTAATAACTGTGTTGATTTACCGGTTCAACGTTAGCCAGCTGCAGATCGGCTTGACTAATCCAACCAGTCTTTACTATCCGATTTTAATGTGTCGTGAATATTTAACCGCTGAATGCGACACCAGATCTTGCTCGTAAATGTGTGTCTCTTTGCTCTCCGACACAAATGTGAGACATAAAGGCGCCAGTTGGTAACGCGTTTGCGAGGCACCACATTTCTCCATAAACCCTTCTCTTGGCAACCGTCTGCTCGGTCTCTTTGCGTGGACAGTGGTCGTAACGGGAATGTATCAGTCAGCCAGACAGACGAATACAATTTCCGCGTTTGTATGTACGTACGTACGTGTACGTCTTTCTCGCCCGGAGGCAGCCCTTGAAACTCCCGTTTGTGTGGAGAAGCCCGCTAGGCCACGCTGGTGTCGCGGCTTCTTCAGTGCCACGTCCAGCACATTTATCGCCGATACGACCCCCCCCCCCCCCCCCCCCCCCCCACCCCCACCAACACACCCCG
>CAAKHD010014201.1:124341-142947 GCA_901007705.1 Fistularia tabacaria
CCCGTCGGCTTCTGCTTTTTTATATTTCCCCGCCCCCCCCGTTTTCCCCCCTGCCCCCCCCCCCCCCCCCCCCCCCCAACCATGCGAAGTGCCGAGCTACACGTTTGTTTCACGCAATTTAACAAGGTACCTTCTAATACAGTTGCCTAGCTAGGCTAAGAAAACGTCGCGCCTACCTTATGGTTTGGTTTCTTCTGCCGTGCCTCTGAACAATACCGTGAAAAATGTCAAATGTCAATTTATCTCGAGGACTCAAATTGCAGCCACAGCTTTGTAAAAGACATGTCCTTTCAGTCCGCATATAGGGCTGGACAACTTGTAGATATATTCATGTATCAAGTAATGGAGCATTTAAATGATTAAAAACAATCATTAAATGTCCACCCATGCGTTTGGGTAAGAGTTCGACAACATTTTCAGTTTCTTGTTCTTTCATTTTTTTATTTAAATTTTTCTGCTAGTTGCCAGGGGAACTGTTGTTAAGAGAAATCATGTGACTCAAGTACATAGATAATGGTAGCTAGTCTGTGATACAGTGACGCATTTGGACTGGGAGTCTTTTCAAGTCAATACATCTTTTCATTCCTCGGTTTTAATCCAACCCTTTTAAAGTTATTATTGGTATCCCTTTTGTGATTTGTACTTACATCTAAAATAATAATTGCATACATGATCACACATTTTCAAAGAAACAATGAAACCTGTGGAGGCATCAGATTTTTCTTTACCTGTCGTTCAGGTCTTGCAAATAGGTCTGTATGGTGCATTTCTAACAGATGCACAATGAAATATCAGGATATGTAGTTTTTAAAATAATTTTCTAGTCGTCCAATTTGATCAATTCAAATGCATAATAAATCCCCCACGGTGCCACAGGGATTTGCCATTACATTGGTGCTAAGAAGTCCAGGTGGAATAATGATACGAATCGATTGGTTATAGAGCTCCTTCCATTAAAGTGCTGCTCAAGTGAGAAGGGTCAAGAGTAGAATTCAAGTCAACAAAGACTCACGCAAGATTTTCATCAACCTATTGCATGTCTGTGGAGAGCATGAATATGGGATCAAAATCCCAAGAAAGCTGGAGCAATTATGTGCTGTTCCTACCAAAGATTAAGTAGAATGATAAAAAAATGTAAGCATTGCCCGAAACCATAATAAGAATGAAGCAGTTACACAGATTTATATCCTAGCCTTATGTGTTGTTGAAAAGGGTGACTGCTGAATCATCTCATGGATTGCTCAGTTCAATGCTAATTATATTTTCTATTTTCCTTGTGTCTTTGCAGGAGAGTGAAGACGGTGTTGGAGAAGGTAAGATGATCACATTCACCTGTTACAAATCATTTTTCATTGGAGACATTATTATTGTGTAAAGAATTTGTTCAGGAACTTTGCTGTTAAATATCACCTTGAACCATTGTAATATCCTTGTTTGTCTGCCTATCCAGCTGTCCTCTCAGATTATGATAGTGCAGATCCAGAGGAGAATGGATCTCATTCAGAGGTAAAAGCATCTGCTATGCTAATTTACAACTGGAGCGTTTGTTGAAAACAGTCTATTTAAAATGCAGAGTATCAGCAACTTACACAAAATTAAAATTTTATTAGTCCTTTTTCCAACCTCTCAACAACCCCAAATCACTTTCACTTTGTGTTGCCCAGGGTGCTGAGGAAGAGGAGGAGGAAGCAGAGCAGTACAGTGATGAAGAAGGTCCCCCAGCTACCAGTGATATCAAACCTCATGCGGGCACCAACATAACTCAGGTTGAGGACGAAGAAGAGGGGGATGATGGTGATGAAGAGGAAGTGGAAGAAGGAGTGCAGAGTAAAGATGAGAGCAAGTCTGGGGATAAGGGAAATTTAGCTGGAGAGCGTCAGAGTGGTGATGGACAGGTAAAACATTTGGAAGGATGGACATTCCACATTTACCCCCTTTCTGCAGGGAACAACTGAACCGTTTAAAAAATGGAGTCTATATGAAGAACTGAGCAAACCAAAGTGAGAGTAAAAGTTGGTCAAAATTAGAAAAAATCTTGATACACCTGATAAATGCTCCTCAAAATCCTTTGCGTTAAACTGTTGTGATCTCATCTCAGATAAACAAAGACAGTTGAATATAAGGGAAGAATATAATATAAGAATATAATATATGATTGTATTGAGGGAACAGACCTGTCAGTCTCCTTTTCCCCCTTCAGGAATCCACAGATGATCCAGAGACGAAAGCAGGTGGAAAGCCTGGTCATAAGCTGGACGATGACGAAGATCGGAAGAATCCGGCCTATATTCCCCGAAAGGGCTTGTTCTTTGAACACGATGTCAGAGGTCATGCCCAGGAAGAGGAGAGGTATGTCCGATACTCTCATCACCTCGGGATTGATTTCAGTACCATTTAACCCCCAAAACATTGTAACGGCCACAGCATTGTCCTACACTGATCCGCTATAACATTGTGGTAACTGGTAAGATACTGGGTGAGATATCTAGTGCACCCAATGAACATTCCCCCCCCCCCCTCTATTCATGTTTTGGACATATGGACATGGAGAATATCCTTAACTGAAGTTCCTTTCCTGGTCTCTCAGTTACCTTCCAAAATATATCGAGGAAAACTGGTGGACCAGCAACAGGGTAATGAGCTGCCAAGGATATGTCGCTGCAGACTGGTCACAATCTGCGCTTTTCCATTATCAGTCTAAACACGACCCGGTTTAGTTGGTTTTTCATCACTCCATAATACTGCTTATACGTGGGTGGAGTTATCAAAGCAAAGCAACACAAAACTGCTGTGATGTCATTTAAGTGACACTGAACATACAAACAATGGTGAATATAAAGAGCATGGTGTACTTGCTGATGTATTTATTACTTTTTGTTATACACAAAGCGAGAGAAGAAAACCAAAGCAGGTTACATACTGTGAGATGCGGCAGCAACCATGCAAATGTGGTGCTCTTGCAGTTTTTTTGCTTTGTTTTTTTTCAATGAGGGGTTTGGTCCTTGTGTTGAGCACCGTAACATGCACTATATCTAATGGAAACATAAAGAGTCGAGTCATACTGGAACTTTGTAGTGGCAAAAGTGCCAAATTGCCATGAGCGAGTTGATATGAGTCCATGCCCTAAGGGTCCATAACGGTTTGATCACAAAGGAGGAACCTGCAACATTATCAAGTTGGTGGTCAGTATGTAATGGCTGATTATTTTACATTGATGTTTGTAGGAACTTGGAACTGTATCAATGCTGAATGTAATTCAAGCTTGAGTATCTTCTGACATTATCATCTAGAACTATTGAGACTTTTTTAGTCTTGCCTGTTCTCTTGCAAATTGTCATTCAAATGCTTGAAAATTATACTGAAAATGTATGAAACACTGATTGTATCATCAAAGTTAAATAACATAAACAAAATATATTTTAGAAGAAAGTCTGAGACGCTTCACCATATTTTGCCCTGTTCGATATTAAAGCAAGCTTTTGATAGTCACTTAATACACCACATGTACTGCCTAAAATACATCTGCGATTTTAGTGTAATACTGTTCTACAGCATCTCATGTCACTGTGTACCCCCCCCAGGCCGAAAGGGCGAAATAGGAAACTGTGGAAGGATGAGGGCCGATGGGAGCATGACAAGTTCAGGGAGGAGGAGCAAGCGCCGAAGAGCCGTGAGGAGCTCATTGCCATCTATGGTTATGACATCCGCAATGGTGGTGGTTCTGGGGAGCGGGCGTACAGGCAGCGCAGACCCAGGTGAGGCACACTGACATGACTGTCAAGCATGTACCCAGATCAGTGGTTTTTGAAAGTTTGACAAGTTGGAATGCAGAAAAATGTTTCTTCTTGAAGAGCTTGCTGCCAAACCCCTCCCACCATAATGAGAAATTTTCCATATAATCGTTAGAAATAAGGACATGATTTCTGGAAGGAGACGTGGCACACCTATTGTAATTTTATAACTCTTTGGCTTCTCTGTTTTTTGTTATTCTTCCATATTTATTCAACACTGATCAAAAACTACACGGCCAGACTTAACCATAATGCCGAAACACACTAATCATGTGACTCCCATTTATGTGTGTCAATAGGCAGAGTTTATCTCCTAGTAGAGACAAGCGCTGGCGGGAACCAGGTGAACGTCCAGTCAGGTCCTGGCAGAGTGGAGGTGGAGGAAATAGAGCCGGAGCTCCACCACCTTCCTCATCCTCCCTTTCAACATTTCCATTCTCCAATCAGCGGAGTTCCAACACCACCAGGCCACCACCCTCCCGCAGTCGACCCCCTCACCAGTACCCCCAACCTCCGCCCCAGTACAGGAACAGCGAGTCAAATGCCACCCATATGCATCCGAGAGAACGTCTTGGTACCAAAATCCAGCCGGAGCATGTTGTTAGCAGGGGCGGGCGTACTAGTGTAGGACGCTCTTCGGTGGTTATTGAGGACATCCCTGTCAGCCATGGTAGTGCTGGCGAAGACTACCGCACTTTGAGCGCTGTGACAGGATCAGCTTCACCTCAGCCAGGTGGGTACCAGTCAACGTCGCCAAGGCAACAACAGGAACAACGAGGCAACGGTGACAGAGCTTTATCTGGATTAGCCACCTCCACCTCAGACTCTCCTCTGACTTCATCAACAACAACAAATCAGGAAGCTTCACCCCCCACTGAGCGGCCAGTGGAACGTAAATCGTATTCGCGGGCTCGTAGGATCCGGCCCCGACCAGCAGACCTGGGCAGCAAACAGCCGTCTGTGGATGAGCCGGCACAGGGGGGAAACCCCTCCTCACCTGCCAGTACAGGAGAGAAGAGCTGGGCAGATAGTGGTGATACAACTAGCCAGGCGGGAGGAGCAGGCGGGCTCACAGAACTGGAACAGGATGTGGCTCGACTTAGTCTGGTTACTGGGCAGAATTGGAGCCAGAACCCAACCTCGTACATGCGCTCAGAGATGAGAGGTGAGCTGGACAATCCCTTTTATACCTTTCTATAAAATGAAATATGAGATTTTAATATTTCTGCAATCTTTGGAAACACTCAATGGTGGTCTGATGCGTCTTCATGGGTTTTTGGTCGTTTATTGAACACGTCTTTCTGGAAAATATCATTTGACTGGAAGCCCTGTCAGGCTCCTATTAGTATGTAAACCTTTTTTTGTTAAGTCCCTCAGCTGAACCATGATACAAACTTACCATTAGATCTTGCACTGGACTCAGATATCCCAGTTTGCAGGTACTGACAATGCTGTTCTAACCGTTAGTGACCAAACAGCTAAGTTCTGGAACAAATGACTGCCGCGTTATGCGAGTCAATTTTTTCAGTGGCTTCTTCTGATCTAATAAAACTATGATAATAACTTAACTAAAAGGTCTTCCTGTTCAAAAGATTTTCCTTTAGGTGAAGAAGAACATTAATCAATCACCTGTGCCTCCAGCCAGGTTAAGCTGGCACCACATTTTTTTTTGCTTGTTTTATTTTTTTTATTTTCCTTCTGTATCAGAGCAACATCACAGGTTAGGGGTGGCTAACTTAGCCAGCATAAAGAGCCAGGAACACACCTGTACAAAGAGGAGCACAACAAAGGAATGCCTATGTCTCCATAGCAAAAGTAACTTATTTGACTTACTGAGTGGGGTACCTGACAGTGTTTGTTGTCCACAAGCATTGTCAAGTACAGCTTGAATTTGGTAACGCCTTCAAATGTGTCAGTCAGAACAGTGATGTTTTGATTTCACTTGTTTTAGTACTCAATGCCAGATGATTTAATGCCCAAAGAGACCATAGCTGAGTACTTTGTACATGTGGGGGGAGCGGGGCGTCTGATTTTCTGGGTTAGGTTTCAACTTGTTAACCTTATGCTTGTGATATTAGCATGGAGCAAATTAGAATGATACTCCAGGTTAGAAGCTTTAAAATGCTCCAGTTAAGTATGGCATATTAAACAGGCCATCCATTTCCCTGTACAAAAGAAATACAGCTCCTCAATTCGTTGAGAATGTAGTCTTCCATTTCTATTGTGGTTTGCTTTGCTTGTCCTCAACTCTGCCATTATAGACAATATATATTGTTGTGGCAGCTGGCAGCTAAGCTAATCACACATTTTTCAAATATATTGATCGTGCCTTGGTGATATGGTCAGGTATTCGATATACAGTTCACATATTTTTTCAAATTTAAATTTATGATGAATGGAAAACCCCAGAAGAGCACAAATATATAATGGTGATGGACAAGCCACAGGCTGAAGGGACGACATGTTGCTTGCAAGCAAAAGTTGCTCTATGTCGCTGAGGTATGCATAGCCATATTTAATTGCATATGTTATTTTGTGCCTAACCAAAAATTTATTGCATGTTGTTTGACCCACACCCTACAAATAATGGCAAACCCGAAAAGGCAGTGCCTGACCTACCTGGTAATACTAATTCCTCCAGTATATTTTAGACTTTTACAATCCAAGAATCCTTTCACTCAGATGAACTCTTGGTAATTTCAGTTAATTTAATCTTGGTAAGTATTTGTAACACTCCTTTTCAGCCATGGTAGACAGAACTACAAATTGATATCCAGTGGTGGTCACTCGCTGCATAGGTTATGGCTTTAGACTAAAAGTGAACAGCTGCTGTAGGCTGTTATTTTGAGTCTTCTATGCTGCTTCCTTCTTTGCACTATCCGATCTGTGAATTTGGGGTCTTGATTAATCATCCCTAACATTTTTTTTTCTCCTTGGTGTAAGTTCAGTATGGCTCAGGATTTGAGGAGAACTATCAATTATCATGTCCTTGAACTTTTATTTAGAAGCATGTTTACTTCCCAGTTCATCCAACATTGAAATTGCCTACTAGATTTCGGAGGTAAAAGCTTTACTTTAGCAGAAGCTTGAATCCTAAATATCATATCCCTTATTGAATATTCCTGTGATTTCCTTAAACCTAAAATGATCTGTAATAATTGGAGCACTTCCAAGTCTGTGTTCCAGTATTCTGACCAGTATATTGTGATCATATACGACCGTATAATCAGTCACAGTTACCAAAGCATAGCATTTTTCAAACTGGTTAAATAGATACAGTAAAAGCTGTCCCGACTGCTTTTATGTTGCAAATGATTAGCCGCTGTGCACAGAACTGAGAATATAGTGGAAAGTTCATTTTCTATATTTGTATTGTACACTTCACAAACACTGTTTTTGCAAATCACAATGGCACATTGTCACTTAAGAAAAAAAGAGAACCCAGAAACTAACATACAGCTTAAAATAGCACAGTATGAAGGTAATTAAATTACCTCCAGAAATTTACCTCACTGTCATATGTGTGTGTTTATCTTTCCTGTTTTTTTTTTTTTTCCCTCTAATGTTGCTGCTGCAACACCTGAATTTCTCCTACGGGGATCATTAAAGTATTATCTTATCTTAAAACAAGAGGGCTCATTAACTTTCTCATTGTGGCTGGACGACCTGTTGTTGACCGTAATGTTCACACATAATATGGAGAAGTTTAAAAGTCCCGTGAATGACATTTGTCTGAAATCTCCTGGATGGTAACACGAAATATCAAATTGAAGCAGAGGATATTGACCATTTATCAGGAAATAAGGGGTGGGGGGTTGTCTTTCTGAATAAGCCAGCAACGTTTAACCTCCAATTAAAAAGAAATGCATCTTGTTCTGTGCTCATCAAATGCCGCTATATTTGACCAGCACCTGTCATCTGTCCCCAGGCCTTCCAAACGCCCTGCACATCCCGGGCGGCCCGCCTCAGTTCTCCAGCATGGAGGAGATGGGAGTTGGCTCAAATCGGGCCAAACGCTACTCCTCACAGCGCCAGAGAGCTGTACCAGAGCCAGCACCACCCATGCACCTGGGAGTGATGGAGGGGCACTACTATGAGCCCAGTAAGAATTGTCCTGTAACTCGCACAAGATACATTTTTATTTTTCAGATATGCTCATCATGATTGAATTTGAACTCACCAACAGCCAACTTTTTTCCCCTCCCCCTACAGAGAGTTTAGAATTCTGGCTTTTGAGTGATGTTCTCATCAGTTTAACAGATTTTTTACTCACAAAGTGCCTCAAACACATCATCACTGAACTGTAAACTAAATGTATATAATCTTATATTAAATATATGTTGAAGTTTTTGTAATTCAACAACGGAGAATATATAGATGATCCATTTCTGTGAGTTCATCTCAATCATTTAGAATCAATGAAACTTTCTCTTTCAAAATGTTGCTTAAGTAGGAAAGGGAATGTTTTCTACTTGTCAATGGTGACACTTCTCTCAGTTCACCAGCAGATGCCAGAAAAAATCTTAGAATTAGAACTGGTGTTACTGAACTGTGAAGCAGAGCTTTGAGCCTTGTCAGAGGTTAATTAGCTACTGGGCTTCAGCACTACTTGACATCAGTATCAGCTGATTTTAGAGATTGGGATATTTAAGTCATTTTAAGACGTGACACTGTTTTCAAATGAATAGTAAGAACCTGTTGCAGGTAAAGATGATGTCTTACAATTGGACTTTGTCATATGTAAAAATATGTATTTGCTTGGCTTAGTTTATTGGAGAAACCTTCATCTCATGGCTTTTTTGCCTTCCTAACTTTATTCCTAACCCTTTCTTCACTCTCCTCCAGTTCTTTACCTCTAACCCTTTTCCCCTCTCCCATCTTTCTGTCCTCTTTTACATTCCCTCTGTGTTTTTTGTAATCCTTGGTGATTGGCCCCTTCACTTCCCCCTCTACATCCTTGACTTTACCTGTTTTCATTTTTCCATCCTGCCTTCATTCTTACTTCATTAATTCTTTTTCTTTCATTCTGATGCTATGGGCGCATTTTGTGACTACTTTCAAACTGCACCATTACAAACCTTTTTAGTTAATAGTCTCTATGCGTAATGGGTTTGTATAGTAATTTGTTTGTATGTATTTGCATATGCAGTTTTCCCCCCTTTTCTTAGTTATTGAGCTCTCATGAATCTGTCCTCACGGTGTACTGTCTTTCCTTTGCAGTGTCATATCAGGGACCAATCTACACCCATGGGGATGGCCCCGCCCCTATCCCGCCACAAGGCATGCTAGTCCAGCCAGAGATGCACATCCCCCACCCGGGTAGGTGATGGTATTATTGCATATTGCAGAATTAAAGACAGAACTAACTGAAATGTTTCTGACCCATCATGACCTCTCTCTTCCTTTGCAGGTCTCCACCCTCATCAGTCAGGTGGACCCATCGCAAACCCGACCATTTATGGAGGCCCGCCTGTTTCTTTGTCACCGGGTCAACCACAGCAACTGTTGCCGCCGCCTTTCTACCCTCCACCTGGCGTCATGACTTTCCCATATCCTGCCATGTACCCAAACCCACAGGTGGGAGTTAACAGCAGCATGTTTAGTGCCCAGGGAAAGACTGTTCCTTTTTTTTAGTAGGCCCTACAACAGCTTTCATGTCAGTTGATGCTGTTTTGTAGAACATTGCATATTAATGCATCCACCGTAAACCCAGGCAAATGTCCAACATTAGATATCTTACATGCGTTTTGACTATTATGTGTTCAGTTAATCACAAAACTAGGTAAGGACATAATTTTGACTGGCCTGCATCCACTGTCTAATAATCTGCAACAGCTATTTTTATAATAATCCAATGAAGGCACTTTGCATTTAAAAACACCCCATTTTCTAGCCAAAGGAGCACATTAGTTTTCATTTGCAATGTCATCAACCCACTTCATCAAACCTCCATTGCATCGGACACTACAGACGTTGGAAACTTAAAAGAGCCATACCCGATCAGTTTGGCTACTGTGGTTTCTAAATGCAGCATGACCTCCTTCCAGTGTAATGCTGGACACTCTGAATAGGCTGCTTGTTTCGTCATCTATTTTATTCTTGCACTTTAGGGCTTACATTTTGAATGGATAATTTTTTATTGAAATCTAAAACTATAGTGAAAGGCACCAACCCCAACAGTCTTAATTTCAACCGCAGAACCTCTCTGCCAGGAAGCAATGCACACTTGTCAATGTAAACAACTAGCTGACAAGGGACAAAGGTATACAGTAAATATAGCATCTATCTCACTGACTTAAAAATGTTTTTAATAAAAACTGTGTGCTCTCAATATAGCCAGGAGTCACAGCTTCATGATCTTTTACTTTGGACTTTTGAGGGTCGCTACAGCGAATCAACCTGCTCCATCTAACCCTTTTCTTTGTATCCTCCTCTCTCACAGGTTCATAATGAAAAGGCATTTTTACAGTTTGTTAGTCTCTTTAGTAGTTCCTTCCTGTAGCTGGTGCCCCTGATAGACACCGAATCCTTTCTACGTCAAAAGTACCATCCCCAACATTAGAGATCTTCCATGTTCTGTGAATGTAGCCATTCATTATGAAACTATGGCAGGTCGTTAATTAGAATGGCAGGTCGCCACAGTCTAATTAATGTGAACACTGAACATTTCTTTGAAATTGATGTCTGTTTGTGCTTCTGTTAGGGCAGGCGTGATTGATGATATGGCCACAGTGACTTGTTGAATCTGTTGCTATTGTTCACATTTTGCTCATTCATAGATAGATCCAAAAATGCTGAAGTTGGGCACACATGTGCGTGACATCGCGTCATCATTTCCTTCATTTATGCCTGACTTTGATAGGTTTCCAGACAGAAGTTATCTTGGTGCCTGTGTTCAATGTTGGGAGAGCCTTAGTTGGAATTAATCATTTACCATTACTGCCAATTGAGTATGGATGCGTTTAAACAATTCATTAAAATATTTATTTTGGATGAACAGATGACTAAGCAGTTTAAAAGCACATGATGTCAGTTGTTTTCATACCTAATTCTGCTGTGACACCATTCTGGCTTTCGTCAAAAATGTCCCCACATTTTTGTTGAAGACCACACCAGGTGTCATTCCTAAAACCAGGTCACTGGGTCACCCCTGTAAAAGTAGACTCCAGATAAGGGAGGGGATATTTCAAAAGGCTGTTGTGAATGTTATGGCTAGGTGACATTGGAAAAAACAAACCAAAAAAAAAACTAATATCCTCAAGTTCTGTGGCATTTCAACTGGAACAATAATTTATATGTTAGACTGGGAAAATATGTACAAGTTCTATATTACTGTTTTAGGCAATTTCTCCTACTTTTAAGGTTTATTTTGCTAATTAACAAAACATTTTTCTAAGAAAAGAAATGCTTAAAAACAAAGAATTTTTTTTTTTGACAAAAAATCTGTTTTGACCCAGACCATTTGTGGCGTTAAGCACAATATTTGCAAGAACATTCTATATAAATCATCAAGCCCAAGTAACAAAAACCCAGTTGGCCTCAGACACATAGTAAGACATAATGACTGTACTTCCTTACACTCTTATTATTTTACATTCCTACGCCTTTCTCTGCTGTTCTGGTTATTGAGGATAATTATTGACTGATTATTATTCCTGATTGTTCAGGGGCAGTCTCAGGTGACCTATGGCGGCGTCACCTACTATGACACAGTGCAACAACAGGCGCAGCCCAAACCTTCGCCCCCTCGCCGTACATCACAGCCAGTCACTGTCAAGCCCCCCCCTCCAGAGGTGCCCTTTGCCTCCGAGTGACCACACCCCTCACCCCTTCCCACCCCCGAGTCTCAGCCCAACCCTGAACCCAAAACATGAGGTGAGTGTAATTTCCTCTCCTTTTGTCATTGTGATGTCAAAAAGACCCTGTGTGAGGGTATCATGACTCCGCATTATGTCATTGTAACAGACTGCAACATTTTTGTTTTCTAGTTTCATGCATATTAGGGCAGCTAAAACATGTTTTTACAAACTACAAAAGACCAAATAGATATAGATAGATAGATAAGAATACTAGGGAGATGCATTTCAACCATTTGAGCTGAAATGTTTAAAACAGTCTAATCTAAGGACATCTAAAAGATTTTTTAGCATGGTACTGATCTAGTAAATTAACTCTTACTCTTTTGGGAAAATGGAATGGCATTTGCCCATTTATTATTCATAATAATAACTTGAATAGTTCTGAAGAATCCGTTTGTGTTACAGGAGCGGGTGGAGGGTCAATGAGGTGCTGTGGTCCCCAGCTGTAGCCATGGCAATAGTGGGCAGATGCTGGCCTACAGGTGGAAAACCACTGGTCCCCCCCTCCCTTAACCTCCATGTGGCTTCCTTTTCGGAGGCAAGGTCCTAGATATGTGTTGATAAATGAAACCCTTAATACCCACTCTGAAGCATTTAACATCACCTAGAGCTATCATCAGAAATGACCAGGACCTCTGCTTAGTCTTTGTATTTTACTTTCTAATGCAAGTTTAGTTTGAATTCTAGAAAGAGCAGCCAGCGAAACAAAGACTTAAGTCCCCTTTTAATTTAACCCATTTAGTTCACAATGAACTTTGTTTTTCTCCGAGATGTGACTTGGTCCGCTAGACTTGATGTAACTGCAACAAATGAAAAATTTCAGTTGGAAGATATTTTGTTTTTTAGGATCAGTAAATAGGTTGTAAACCTCAGTCATATTATAGCGTTTTATGCAACCTCTGTTTGCTTTTTACATCTGTGCCTGCTTTCTTACTTCCCTCAACCCCAATAGTTTATTATGACTGACTTTTTTTTTTTTTTTTACTGTAATCAAACGTGACAAAATGTCATTTTGTTTCGTCTACACTCTGTACTGTTAATTAAAAAATACACAAACTAATACATTTCACAAAGGGCTGCCACTAAGGTAATACTAAAACCTTTTCCTTGTTTAAATCTATATAATACCGTAAAATAGCTGAAAGTGTTTTTTCCAGCTTGACATCTGTATGTGTCAAATGTTCTATTTTGTTAGTATGAAAATGTAAACGTTGCCGGAAAGTTGGGCAGCAATCCCTCCTCCTAACAGAAAAGTTCCTTGTTCAGTTTGATATAGGGCCTCTGTGTGGACTTTGCATGTACTCCATGCTGGAGGTTGATTGAATACGAAGTTGTCTGTAGGTTCCGATGGGTGGTATGTCTTAATGTGGCTCTATAATCAACTGGCCCATAGTCCAGGTAAAGGCCCGCCTTTCACTGAATGACTGGTGGGATTAGCTCCAGCTCCCCTCCTGTAACCCTGTTTGCAGGACTAGCGATACTGAGAATTAATGAATGAATGAATGATAAGATATACTTTGTTCACACTAAGACCTTCAACTCTGTAGAAATCTGTTCAACTTGAGTTTGGATTTTTCAAGCCAAGTCAGAACCATTTAATGTGAAAACTTATCTTTGGCGTGATCTAAAAACCCCAGTCTGAAAACTATTGTTTTTAACTGTTTTATCAAACAGACGTGAAAGCAGTACTTTATCCAATATGAAATAATGATGCCAATTTTATGCATTTATTAAAAATGAGACTACTTTAGCCTCCAAAGTGAAAACCTATACACAGCTCGCACTTGCCCGTTTATTGATCGTGCTGACACAGGCATGGACAGTTCTGAGTGACAGCAAGACTATAGTCTCGAACCAGTTTCTTTTTGATTTAAAGCCATTTTTTGAAAATCACTCCCATTTTCATTCTGAGCCAAATCCCCAAATACTTTATTCACAAAGCTGCAAAAACACAATAGAGCACAGGAAGTATTTCTGTGTTTTTATATATTGTCCATATTCTTTTATAAATTAAAAGTATCCAAAGTTTAAATCAAATCTGTAGAAATTGCCCATGCTTTTGCATTTTATTTATCACATATTTATGACTTTATTTACACATACATTTGAATACATACCTTGGTATTATGATGTATTTATAACACATATATTTCATATCGATTTATTGATCTGTAAAGCTTTCATATCGGCACATATCGGGCCAACATGTACACGCATACTGGTTTATCAATTAACAAATAAACCGAATTGTTGGTCTGGCTGATAGTGGTTGGTAATTATCTCTATGACAAGATGTGAATTTGACAGATCACATCAGCAGAAGAGAGCACACGCAGAATGCCATGTCTCTGCCTGGAATATTGAAAACTACCTTCTCTACAGCAGAGCAAACTAGGTTTTGTTTTTTTTTTCCTCTTGAAAAGAAATTACACCAACATTGTCTGTTGCAAGATCCGCAGGTTAAACAGCTCCACGTTATGAAAATCAGCCCGTTAAATAACTCTACTCATTCAAGTCAGATGAATGTAGATCACTTCAAAAATACTTAAAATTGAGCACATTTTGTTTGACTTACATTGTCTGCAAGTTTTATTTTATTTTTTTTTGACTGCAGATTTTTAGTTTTCTTGAAACACAGATCCAGAAGTTGCACAAGTGGAGAAGTATCTGTATATAGAAATCTAAATGTATATAGAAGCTTGAAGAGATAAAATAGAACAGATTCTAATCTACTAGTCAGCTTCTGTTTAAAGAGCATCGGCAGGGACCTTGGATGGATTTAATTTAGCAAAAAGTAGCGACAACAGTTAAGTGTTGTGAATCTAGCTTTTTTTTTTTTTTTTTCTTAACGAAATGTCACTGTTATCATTTGAATACCGTGTGTATGTATGAGCACACACACACACATATATATATATATATATATATATATATATATATATATATATATATATATATATATATATTTTACAGGAGTGCTGACTTGTTTGTTCACACTGAAAATCCACTTTATGATGCTTAAATGATCAACGGTTTCTTTTGTCTTGCTAAAAGAATTCTCTTCCATCTCACCCAGAAAATAAAAACAAGAATTTTCAAAGTTGAATGTTTTCCTTTCCTTCTCCAAACTGGATTTGACTCCAATATAATTCAGACAATAAGGTCCATCATCATCATCCTTCATTAGTTTTAAGAGTTTGAAATAAATTCTCTTTTGAAATAAATTCTTCAAATCGTCCATGACCCATGAAAGATCTTGAGGCTTCCAGGGTTTGCATACATATACACAGACACACGCACACTATAGGATGACCCAACTGCTGTTCTAAGTCACTGTTGGTGTTCTGAAGTGTATCCCAGTGGGGTGATATACAAAAATGTCAAGAACAAAAATAGAGAATATAAGAATATAATCCATTGAATTAGTAATTACATAGACAGAATTTTAAAAAGTGCAGGAGTGTATGACCACAAAACGGAACGTCTGTCTGAAAGTCATCAATGCTTAAAGGCTAAAGATGACTGATGCTTTTTGAGCTCTGTTTTGAAAATATCTTAAGCTTTGTCTTGGGTTTTTTTTTCAGATCCTAAGCGGTCAAAGTATGCAGGTTCTGATGACATGTAACCGCAGTGTGTTTTTTACAAATATGAGACATCAGAAGTCAACGAGTAGTATCTCATTTGGATCTGAGGGCTTCATTGCAGCAAATCTTTGATCTGTTTGTTTTGATTTTTTTTTTTAATTTTTTTTTTTTATGCCACAATGTGTGAAACACCATTTACATCTCACAAATCTACACCAACCACCGACCCTTATACTGCCTAAAGTGACATTTTGAAGTCTGTCTGTAGGAGTCCCTTAGAACCACCAGTTTCTTCTCTAAGGGACTCCTACAGACAGACTTCAAAATGTCACTTTATTAGGTACACTGGTCAAACTGATTGTTAATGCAAATATCTCATTGGCTCATCAAATGGCAGAAACTCAACACCTTTAGTCATGTAGCAAGAGTGAGGATGACCAACTTAAATCGAGCTTCAGAAATGAAAATGCTTTTAAGTCACTTTAAATGTGGCATGGATGTGAGTGCCTTACAGGCTGTTCTATTGAGATTTTTACTCATAACCTGTAAGATGTGGGTCCTGAGAGAGAAAGTATCCAATGAGCAATGGATTTGCTTGTTAAAATTTCTCGTGACAGAATGACTGGGCTTGATAGAATGACGACAGTAATCAAATAACCACACCTTACAATCAAGCTGTGCTGAAGAGAATCTTTAAACAACAAACCAACCATAAAGCAGATGGGCTGCAGCAGCAGAAGGTGGCAAAACCACAAAGGGGGGCAACACTCCTGTCGTCGAAGAACAGGAAACTGGAGCTTCAGTTACAAACAGGCTCACCAAAGTTGGATGATAGAACAGGAAAACCTGTTCATCCCGTCAGGTTCACAATACTCCGTCCTCTGATAGCTGCTTCATCAGGATAATGCGTTCTAGCAAATAAATCATCTTTCCAATTAGGTCACTGAACACAAAAACAGTCTGCAGTCACAGAATCTCAAAACAATGGCACACAACTTCAGGATACGGTGGAATGGGAGATGTTAGATTCTGTCAGTGTTTTCGGTACTCTGGTGAATATATGCCACCAACAATAGACTTTTCCAAAGTCGTGGTTCTTGCAAGGTTTACCTTATAAAGTAGATAGTGAATGTACATATATGACATAAATATGGCATTTACCTTCATGCTTCCCTGCAATGTGTCAGTCAGTAAACTAGAGTGTGCAGTTCCCATTCTGTCAACCTGGTGACGTCCCCCCCCCCACACACACACACACACTTCATTGATGCGTCTGATCTCACCGTACGATATGAACACTCATATGAACACAGATTTTTAACACTGTCATAAATTTTTGCTTTTGTCGTTCAGGAGTTTTTCATGAAATAAAACCTTTGGTGTTTCAGTTGAAGAAGCAGGATTCAATGTGTTTTTATTTGTCATGGTGTCAGCTTTCTATTTCTGGAAATTTTTGTAAAAGGGGTGAGCCATCTAATGACACTGGTCTAACTTTTAAGTTATTTATATAATTGCAACTATAGATTTCAATTAACACAATTGCAAAGTTCTTATAACATATTCATATGCAATATGTAAATACTAATTTCCTAGTTGGTTTCTACTAACTTTCTAAATAATTACTTGGTAATTATTCAAATTTGTTCAAATGTACTATTAGAAGTACAATGACTTTACCAGGAAATCAAAGAAGTGATTTAATAAGTTAAAGTAGAAAAATGAAAAAAATGAGTTTGAAAATCTTTAATTGACCCATTTGGTTTAAATGTTTGAAAACTTATCAAATAAGAACCTCCTCAGTTCACATCTGTTGAGAAATTAAATTATTGTTCAAGCATTACTGTAACGATGTGCGTGTGTGTGTATATATATATATATAAGATAAGATAAGATATAGATGGATAGATATGGAATGAGTGATTGACCAGCTTGCATGTCCCCTAATCCTCAGCGCTGGTGTTACCCATACCTGATGATGTCATGAGGTCAATTCACAATGATGCTCCTATGTCGGGTTGCAGCCGCTCACACATTAACCAGCCGTGACGGGATCCGGTTACGTGCCCTCGATAAATGTCATGTGACTCAATTGAAAATCAATAATTAACAGATGGATGCATCCCTCCGGCTCTGGTGGGGATCCTCTGAGGCGTGAAGCAGGTCTCCGGTGTCCAATCCTGCGAATTGATCCAGATGCTATCAGGTCTTTGAAGATATTAATGCTGAACATTCTCCTCTGTTTCCGAAAATATCTTCATTTCAAACACCCCAAGGTTCAAATGGAGTTATTTTGGAAAGATATTACAGAAAAGGAATCTTTTATCTAATTGTTGCCATTATCCATTGACATTAACATGAAATAAATTTTCCTTAAATAAAGAAATTTGACCTGTGACCCTATGACTAGTGTCTGTCTGTTGCTAGGTGAGACGGGGTGACCTGTTCTGAACAGGACCTAGCTTTCCTGGACACACAAACTCACACAACCATCATGACACTCCGCTACCTGCCCTTCAGACACACAAGGACCAGATCCTGGACCTTATGAAGGACCATCAATGTTTCCATCATGGAAACATGGACGCCTGTTTCCTCAGTCTGGACATGTGAAGGCAGGATGGAGGGGAGTTGGGCACTAGTGATCTCTCCCGCACTGGCTGTCCCTGGCCATCAGATCCAGACAGGTGCAGGGAGGAGACTGAGAAACAGTTGGAGCTCAGCAGGTCAAAGCACCACTGCTAACACAAAAAGTGCATCCTTTTGACAAAGGTGCCGAACTCGTATCCCAGCTTTAGGTCCAGGATAGAACGTGGCCTTCATCAGTAAGCATTCGCTTTGATGAGGCCGATGACTTGTGAAGGGCCATTGCTCCAATTGATTAATGCGATGATTTTTGATCCCTTGGAAAGTGTGGATTTAGATGCATAGTTTCGGTCTTCTCCTCTAGGTGGCAGTACTGAGTAGCCCGTGGACGTTTAGATGGCGACAAGGGCCGCATCCACACTTAAATGTTTTTCATCTTAAACTATATTGTTTGTTTTATCTTCTAGGAATACCTACTCACCGACGTGTTCGCAAGGTGACTTTTCAGTTATTAACTTTCAAGAATTGGGTCACATTTGATGCTTCTATTTATGTATGTATATATATTTTATAATGAATTAATAAATGATGCGTTAAAGACTTTTTACAAGGAGCTCCTTTCGGCGTCAGCCTTTTTTTTTTCCACGTGTTATTTCTTTAAGTGGAATTCACATTTTTTAAGCGTAGCGGATAGAATTTTTTTTTTTTTTTTTTTTTTTTTTTCCAAGAGACAACTTGGGGAGGACCCGGTGGGGCGGAAGGGGAGGGACGGCGGGGTCTGTTGTCGTC
>CAAKHD010014201.1:158018-163018 GCA_901007705.1 Fistularia tabacaria
GCTACAAACAAATGTCGTTGTAGCTGCAGCTATATCAGTAAACTAACCCTTTCTTTCTCCTTTCTTTTTTTCTTTCTTTGCATATGCATATGCATGTGTTTGTGCGCTTGCTTGCGTGTGTGTGTGTGTGTGTGTGTGTGTGTGTGTGTGTGTGTGCGTGCATGTAGAAACGCTGCTGGATGACTTCATGTTGACACATCCCATCTTCCTGACAGCCGACAGGTTCCAGCAAGTCTTGCTGCAGCAGTATCCTCCACTGAAGTTGCTCATATCTTGTGTGTGTTCTTGTATATGATTTTAACACACACATATACACACACACACACACACACACACACACACACACACACACATACAAATACACACGTCTTTTAGAGGCACTTTGATCAGCTGCTTTCATTGGGAGTTCAACTCTGTTGAGGACACAGTTAGTCATACAGCGCTATGCTGGAATTTACTGCTCCAGGTGCCTGCAGACAGAAAAAGGGTCAGACTTCACCTTTTGTCACTCTGACCAGCTTACTCCCTCCACATAGCTGAGGCCTGAATGCCACGGGCGTAAGAGGCAAAAAGAAGCTTTTAGCAGGGACATTTCTGCAATGTACCCTAAATCCGCGTTTAAGAAAGTACTACACTTATCATTAAATAAATACGTTAAAGAACTGAGAAGAAAAAGTAAATCGATTACTATTAATAAAACCTTAGCAAAAGGATATTTCCAATTGCTTCACATGTATTTTCAGGTCACATTAGTGATGTGGGATCATGCTTTTGCGTTTAAAGTGTCTGAGGTTGTTCACAAGCATTTCAATAACACCGACTTTCCTGGAAAACCAGGGGGAACCTCACCTCAATAAATCACGATGAAATGAAGATTAGACTTTCCGATGGCATCCTTTTATTGAACCCAGTTGGTCACATCAGGACACTGCTGGAAGTGTCCCATGATATTTATTAATATTTTTAACATATTAAAAAAAAAGAAAAAGAAAACACCGGAAAAGCAACAAGCTTACAATCAGCTCTGTACCGAATACAGATGCCTTGGATTTGAGCGACAGAAGCTGAGAACCGAGAAATTGCGTTGTTAAAAATGCAGCAACAAAATGAAGTCACTCCGTTTGCAAACTCACCCACACAGTTAGGGAACAGGGGGAAGGGGAGGGAGAGAGTGAGAGAAAGAAAAAGAAAGAGCAGGAAAGACAACGAGAGAGAGATTGACATGTGGTGTCAGCAGAGAAGAGAAAAAATCACTTTCAGTGACTGTCTTTGTCACTTTTTACTCTTTTGTTTTTAGATAAAAGCATCCTTTTATATGTCTCTTATTTTTCTTAAAAAAACAGACATTTAATACGCAGAATCACAAGTGTATAAAGCGTTTATTAAACTATATCATCAAAGATCACGAAAGCCAATTGTGGTTTCTGCAGAGACTGATAATTTTATAAAAATCTGAAATATGAAGAATGAAATTAACAATTAAATAACCAGACAATATGTTTTTTTCGTGATATTTTCATCTGTTTTGTTCGATATGCTCCTTAATTTTTTAACAATGAAAGAAATTCACATCTATTGGTAAATGTATCATTTACAATATTTTTATTTAAAAAATGTATTGTAATTTTTGTTTTCTACAAGATAGTCTATATATCTATATCTATATAGATATAGATAGATAGATAGATAGATAGATAGATAGATAGATAGATAGATAGATAGATAGATAGATAGATAGATATACACACACACACATATATATACTTCTTATAGATTTATTTATCTGTCACATATTCTGGTATTCCCATATTCTAGTTGATTAAGTTTTCTCTTATATGTTATTATCACCAGACATTACTTTCTAAAAGAATAGAATTTGTCATTAATTAATAGATACAAAATAATATACAGATTTTGCTAAACTGCTCCTCATCCTTCAACATATGTACTAAATCTTTAAAATAAATAAATTAAGCTTTTTCCTTGACTGGAACCTCTCAGATTCTCCCTGGAGACGGAGGGGAAGGAGGGAAAGGATGGAGGGCGGGAGGAAAGGGAGGGTGGTGGTGAAAGGACAGAGGGTGGAGGAGGAAGAGAAGAGACAGAGGGAGCCCTGGATGGGGCTGAGAGGAAGCAGGCGGTGCTGAACGTAGCTTTCCGCTACCTGGACACCTACAGGGAGCTGCTGCAGGAGGAGGGCGAGCGCAGCAACAGTTTCCCAAAGGTAACACACACACACACACACACACACACACACACACACACACACACACACACACACACACACACACACACACACACACACACATAATCCTTTATGCAACACAAATGACTGGTTAGTATCAGATGACTTTGCAAGCATTCAGAAACTTTTAATAGTTCTTGTGTGTTCAAGGAATATATTGAGGATTTATGATTTTCTTTAAATATTTATTTTTTCGTTAAGTTTTACTTGATAATTTTGATTAATTTTTATGTTGCAGGTTGGGGTTTTCCTATTTTTTGCCCTTTTGTGGTCCATTTAACTAATATTTAAATATATATTAAATGCTACTGAGATATCAGTGACTATGTGAAATCTTTTTTTTTCAATTAAAAGTCAGTTTTTTATTGTGTGTGTGTGTCTGTGTCTGTGTATGTGTGTGTTTGTGTGTGAGCAGGAGCTATACATGTGTGCTGTACAGGAGTTGAGTCGGTATCCAGAGCTGGTGGAAGATGTCCTCAAATTGCAGAGATGGAGTGAGATCTTACACTGCCCGTAAGACATACACACACACAAACAGGCATACACCTCTCTAAAAGATGGAAGATGCAGCTTGTCAAAACATTGCATTACAATTCACAAATTGAGGAGCTATTCTGATAAATATAGCAACAATGTTTTTCTTTCAGAAACAAAACTTATAAAGGTAAGATTATGTTTATGATCAGATCAGCAGTGCTGTGACACATACCGATTAAAATGCATTTAATTGAATTGAATTTTGCACGGCTTTTACCCTCAGATGTTAACCTGGTATTAAACATCTCAAATTAATGACAAAGTTATAAGCATTTGATAGTTAAAATTTCTCTGCTTAAAGTCTGCTTTTTCTTTTTTACCAATTTCCCTATTAAACTTCTGTCTGTTTTTTGGACTGTAGAGCTGTGTAAAGCTTATTCATATTTTATTCAAAACATTGTTTCGTTGCAAAGCCTGTTTTGGGGTTTATGAAATTGTTCCATCGTGACTTTTAAAACTGAGCGTCCGTGTGTGTGTGTGTGTGTCTGTTTTGCAGGTCTGAAGAGGAAAAGGAGAGCAGGAAGAAGCAGGTCCGTCCGCTCTTCAGACACTTCAGACGCATCGACGCCTGCTTGCAGCCTCGTGAAGCGTTCAGAGGCTCTGATGAGAGTATGGCACTCAAACGCACGCACAAACATAAATATGCACACAAAGTTGTACATAGTCACACTCCAATACATGTTTCCCTTCTTACTTAAGCAGCTCCAACATGACTTTTTAACTAATTTTGCTCCGTTTGGAGCCAATGGTTGATTTCACCTTTTACAAGCATTTAACTGGAATGTGTTCCTTTTAATTCATTATTATTGTTATAAATGTAAGGAATAAACTGCAGTTTGATGATATTTGTTTCTGATAAATATCTGGAAATAACAATAATATTAACATTCATTATTACAGTTTTGCATATATATATGTAATGTTATATTATATTATATTATATTATATTATATTATATTATATTATATTATATTATATTATATTATATTATATTATATTATATTATATTATATTATATTATATCATCAATTTCACTAGGAAATGTTGGAGAATAACCCTATAAAACAAATGTTTTTTATTGCTGTTTTCTTGGTTGTCCAGAATTGATATAAAGGTCTTACTTATGTATCAAGTGACTATTCGGGCGTTATAAACTCGAAGGGGATAAAAATATCTGTTTTTTTAGAAAGACAAAGAAATTCACTTGCCAATTTTCAACTGCCAGGTGCAGAACAACAGTCAGCAAGTGGAAGTATTTATCGTAGTGTTTTGCATCCAGTTTTCTGCAGGGTCTACACTCCGGATCATTCCTATGTGACCATCAGGAGTCGCCTGTCCTGTCGCGTTGGTGAAATTCTGGCTCTGGTCCGAGAGAAGCTCCAGTACAGCGAAGACCAACCGGTTTTACCGGGGAACCTCATATTGGTGGCTGTAACCTCTGCAGGAGGTCAGGATAACTTTGACTAACAATCTAATCTGCAGTAGCTTGGGGTACAAACATTAGCTCCAAGGGAGTTGTTAATACAAAACCTTTATTTAGTTGTTGAATGAAAAATATTAATAACAATAATTATGTCCAAACAAGCTAAATATTAGTTTGTCGTGGTTCAACCTCCCAACTTTCATTTTAGACATTTTGATTTTAGTTTTAGTTTGGGCTAAATAGGCATAGCTCGTGGTGTGTTCCTCAGACCATTTCTGATATAGAATTGTGTTTTAACTGACCAAGTGACATTTGAATGTAACAGATGAAAATTGCTACCCAAAAGTTTTCCTTCTCAGAATTCATCAAAATAAATGTGATTTTGAATATTTTAAATCCTCTTACTACTACTACTACTCCTAATACCATCTTATACTTTCAAATGTTATACCTTCATTTATTTATTTATTTATTTGATTTTCTAACTTCTAACATTCCATTAAAATCCCTTTACTTCAAAAAAAAATGCAGGGGCCATGAATGTCGTACTGTGTGATGATGAAGTTGTAACATCTGAGTTGTTGTTGTAACTGTTTTGTCCCTCTGTCTGTTCAGAGAAAGCCGTTTTCCGTCCCAGTGATGAGGCCGTCTTCACCACCCTGGGTGTCAACACTCACCTGTTCGCATGTGAACCTTCTGAGCTCGACTCTTTGGTGAGCACCTGGCCACTGGCCCAGTAATTAGACCCCCTAAAAAATGTCAGACAAGTAAAGGCCATGCAGAAATTCTGTTTGA
>CAAKHD010014201.1:165518-175994 GCA_901007705.1 Fistularia tabacaria
GTTTGTACCATTAGTTTTCACTGAAATGTGACAAGAATTAACCTTTGTAAATATGCTCCGGGGCATCCTTTTGTTTCATTTTTTTCATTTTTCTTCAACTGGGGCATGAACACCATGTATGACGTGTTTGCTGATTATCAGTTGGGCATTAACGATGGTTTCGTTGCCACAGGATCCATCGAGGAATCACAAGTCATACCGAGACCTGATCATGAGCCTGAGGCCTCCTCTTATCCCTTTCACACCTCTGCTGCTCAAAGGTGAATACTCACACACACACACACACACACACACACACACACACAGACACACACACACACACACACCAGACACACACACACACACAGATTTTTTTTCCAGTCAGGATGGCTATGGATGGAAGGTATTGAAGCTGAGCAAAATCAATTGAGTATGGTCCCACGTGTGTGAAATAAATTTAATGGCATTTAGAAGAAGTATCCTTTGTCAGTCCAACCAACAACTTTGAGGAGCCTTCCTGACTGGAGTTTGGATCAGACGCAATGATGCTCCACAAGCAACACTTCCAAGACCCTCAGTTAGATTGACCTTCAAGGTTCAAGGACATCCTGATCCGGACTGAAACATGAAATCGGTTTGTTACTGGATCACTTCGAGAGATGTTTCTGCAAAACCCTATTGGATTATTATCCCCTTAGATTCATCCAAACACTTCTCCTGTGGTTCACTTACCTCCTCACTTGTCCTCTGAGGACATCAATTTATGTGATTGGCTGATATCGTTTTCCCACGGAGACAGAAGAAGAAATGATCGATCGATCTGAGGCGAAATAGGCTGATCCTTTCATCCTTGCCGTCTCTTAGACCTGACCTTCCTTCACGAGAGCTGCAAGACATTTCACGGGGACCTCGTCAACTTTGAGAAGATGGTCAGTCAACTCCTTTCAGTTCTTAAAAAAAAACAACACAGATTTATTACATATTATAAAATATTTTCCCCCTTGTGGTAGATGTTCCTCCCATAGTGAAGAGGTTTTCTGTTGTTGCTGTTTTTTAGCAGGTTGATTTACTCAAACCACCACATGGTTGATCATCTTTAACTTCTTTTCTCTCTGTCTGCAGCATAAAGTGGCAGAGATGGTGCGAATCATCAGGAGGTACAGGAGCAGTCAGCTAGGTAACACACACACACACACACACACACACACACACACACACACACACACACACACACACACACACACACGCACACACAGTCTGCATGTCAAGAAGTATTATCTTCAAAACAAACATTGCTCTCTGAGCTTGTCATGGGCCCGGTTGGTTAAACACATGGAGTTCTGGAGTTCTGCTGAAAATAAGCAACTTATCAACGTAAAAGTTAACTTTAAATGGGGAATGTACTTCCCAACTGTGTCCAGTAGGGGGGGATGGTGAGCAAGTTATCCTCCTTATGTTTCCTTGTAAAACTTGATGTGATTTAAAGTTGCTTGAAGACACAAGTAACCTCACCAACCAGTACTAATGGGAGCTGTAGAATTATCCAGGCAGGGATTACGGGAGGTATGACCCAATTGGTATATTTGCTAATTTTTTAGAACGAAAGAAAGTCGTAAAAATTGAAAAAGTTTCAAATTATTCGGAAATTTAGGGATTTTTTTGCACGAGAGAACAAAACAAAGAAAAAAAGTTAAAACAACAACTGTTATTCATCTTCACTTACCAATTCCCCAGAAATGTACTGGAAATTGGCTGATGGCTGTTGGATGATATGACCTTAGTATTGGAAAAAAATTATGTTTTCATAATATAAGAAATTCAACAATGACCGTGGAATCTGAAAAATTCGAATCTCAAGATGTGAAGTTTCATTCTTAGCCATGTTGAATAGATAGAACTATTTATTAGGTATTACTGGTCCTGTTAAAATTATTTTCTCCCCTGCTTTTGTTATGATTTGTACGTCACCTCATTGTCCTCTCTGGCCCCCCCCCGTAGCCATGGATACTGAGACTTCCCCTTCGCACCTCCAGACCAAGGCCTATGTCCGTCAGCTGCAGGTAATAGACAACCAGAACCTGCTGTTCGACATGTCCTGCAAGCTGGAGCCCAAAGACACATAGAGGTGCGGGTTCGAATGACGGGACGAGATCCATGAAAAAACCCTTACCTTCTTTCCCGCCGCACATCCTGGTCCTCAGTCGTCACTCGCCACCGAGTCAAATACCCGCATCGACCGTCGTCTTCCTTCACCCGTGAGTCTGTCCTGCTGGAATGTTGTGGAAAAACCTTCCAGAGCTCTTGGGCAAACACGGATTAAACTCTGACCTCTAGGGGGCCTCCAAAGTCTTGGCACCACAGTGACCTGTTTGGTTTCGATAAATTAAAGTCGTACTTTTAAAATGCTTTTTGCATTTTAAGACATAAGCCAAAGCTTCAATTCTGCCCCATAAATACATTATTTAAAAAGATCAAGATTTTTGTTTGATAATTTAATTGCTATGTATTTAGTTTCTGGTTTTCCTATTATTCGGCAAGTTTACTTGGGATTTGCTTGCATCTGTTATCTTATTTTTCCCTTAATTATTTGAAATTCAGTTTACTTTCATTTTAAATTGGCTTTCTCTGCTTGTTTTCACAGAAGCCATTCAGTTGAAACAAATCAGTTTTGGCTGATGTCTTAAAAATTAAAATCACTGTATGTTAGATTTCACTGAATTTTTCCACAAAATAATTAACAATCTAAAATGGAGTTGTATTATGTTTATTTTTTTAAATCTAAACAAAAATCAGCCCATTTCTGAATCAAGGAAGAAAACACCAGAAGCCACCGACTTATTAATTTGTAACAAATAGTTGAACTGATTCTGCATACTAATACCGCTGTAGATTACGAGTTGATTAATAGGGGAGGATAAGTGAATTTATAAAAAAATTTTGCACAAAACAAACAAATGCCAAAAGAAACAATGTTCAAGTTAATTAGAAAAAATCTGCAAAATAGAAAGAAAGGGTGAAATGGTGATTTTGTCCCCTCCGCCATCCAATCCATGGGTCATGACTGTGGCCGTTCTTTCCCCTTGTTCCTGGAATATCCGTAGATGGATAGAATCGAACATTTGGATCCAAACGTCATCAGTAACCAAACTTATGAGAAACAAACAAGTGGATCCACAGGAAGTTGCTGCTCTTGGAGGCACCTATTAACTCTTGGGTTGCCTCCGTCCCATGGCAGGTGACCAATCAATCCTGCTGGTCAGCTGCTGAACTTTGACCCCCAACCCACCCTTCACCTTCCATTCAGCTAACGTGGCTTCCTGTTGTTTCACTGAGCCTTCTTAGTGAGACATTGTTGCGTCCTATATCAGCAAGTAAACTGCAAATTATTCTTCTTCTGTCTAAATTGCTCTTCCTGTCTTCAAAATAAAAGCTCGACATTGTGCAATTTGAAAACAAGACTTTTGTTTTCAAACTTAGGGGAGATGGAAAAAAAACATGAATAAGCTAATAACTGATTTGAGATCTACATCTACATTATTTTCCTACCCAAAATTCTCATAGTACGGAGTCAGGGGTTTGTACATTCTAGATTTAAGGTTCAGTTTATTAAGAAGGTGTGGGATTCTGTAAACTAAATATCTCACAAAGGCAATGTTCTGTGAAATAATGAAGCCTCGTGTGCAGCTCAGGGGGCTTCAGCCAGGACTCTGTAACTCCGCTGACACTTGACGAAGCATTAAAGAAATAGACTTGATAAATAGAATAAGAAATAGAATTGATCAGCAGGTAAATAAATCAGCCTGTCAATAGTTTAGCGGTTTCCTGTAGGAATGAAAGTGACGAGGAGCCGTTAGCTGAATGGAAACCCTCAAACGTGGAGGTCGTGTTGCCGGTGCCCTTGTCTGAATACGAACCGCCATGTGTTCACGTCCAAATCCGGACCAAGAGACTGTTACACAGCTGTAATGTGATTCTTCTGGATCCTCCCTGGGAATCACGTGTTGTTGAAAGATGGAGAACTGATGAAGTTTCCCAACAAGACTTCTCCCGGTTAATCGCCGAGAGTATTTTTTCCTCGGTTCCGAAGCGATTTTGCAGAAAAACAAACAAAAAACAGACAAGGACAACAGAACCATTTTTGGTTAATTGTGTCCATCGTTTACATTGTGGGTCGGTCTTCTGACCTCTGACCTCTGACATCACACTGTCTGACCGCTACAGGTTCCCTCAGCATTTAACCCGACAGTGACAGACACTTCTGACCTCGTGACATGGCGTTCATGCTCTCTGAGGATGTGCTCAGGTGGAGGACTAGGAGCTCCACTAGAGTTGATGCTGGTTTTCTACAAAAACCTTTCGATTCCAGACATTCGGAGACTCCTCTGGCTTTTCTGCTTTTGGTTTTTTGGGATTTTTCACAATCCGTTGGAGATCACAGTGAGGATGGCTTTTTCTACATTTGCAACGGCTTACACCCATGATGCATCGCTGCCAGCTGCATCCCAAACACACTTGTTCATACTTTTCCACTTCTTTTCTCAACTGTCATCTTTATCAAGTGCTTTTTTGTTTTGTTTTGCCAATACTGCTACAGTATTGATTTACAAATTAAAGAAATCACATATGTATTTTGATAAAGATAGTGAACAGAAAACGCGTTCAGTCTTCTATGGGCGCAGTTTTCATCGCCACCAACACGACTTATCTTTCAGAAGTAGTTTACAAAAATATGGGTAATCTGTAAATGAATTCCACGCATATCTGGAACCAATATATTGACAAGGTAGCTGTCATGCTAAAATGACAGATTCTGGAATATGTCGAATGTGTTCTGGAAGCTAGCTGGCAGCAGCGTCAATGGTTTCAGCTGGCATAAACCCACGCAGAGCTACACGGCCCTTTGATACACTGACTTGAAACCTTCAGACTGAACTGACAATGGTGACCAATCAGCTGCTCACAGGATGGCGCCATTCCCTCACAGACACACAAATACACGGGATTTGATCACACAACTGACCATCAGGTCCTGAAAAGCTGCTCAGAGCTCCTCTGCCATTGGCTGAATCAGTGCATCGGTGTGCCGAGGTCCAAGGCAATAATCGAGCAACAAGAGGTGACAACCATAAGTCAAGTAATCGCATCAACAAAGCACTTTTGCCAAACCTCAGGGCTCAGAGACAGAGAGGTTTTGTTTACTCTTGTATTCTAGATTTTCAGTAGACTTCAGTTCAGTTGTGTTGCTATTGATTGGTCCTGTGTTTGTACAGCCGGTCAAACTTAACTCATTGTTGCTATAATAATAGAAATCTACAGGTGTGTTTTTACTCTGTGATTGCCGCCAGGTCCGAGTACCAAATGTCGACATGAAACATTTTAACTGGCTTTTTCCTTTTCCTTTTCTTTCAAGTGAAAAAAATCTCCATCTGAATGCATCTTGTCCATTGCTGAGTCCCCACAAAATTTAAATTAAGTCAGTTATTTTGAGAGGCGTTTAATAGGATGTATCCTTTGGTTATTTGAAGGGAAGCTAACAGCTAACTTTGTGTTTTATTTCACAGAATATACAATTTTTGCAGCCATCGCTGCTTTTAACATTGTTGATTTCATTTCAGATTTCAAAGATTAATTCCTCCCACTAAAATCAGACTTCCCTACTCCAAATGGAAATGAATAAAGATGGACATTTTTTATCACCATGCTTAAGATTTGTATTCTGTCTCGACGCATTGTGTCCAAGCGCAGTTTTGTTTAGTTTTCTTATCTGCTGCTGATGTAAGACAATTACCTCCACTTTTAAGGACTGGAAAAAAAGGTTGGCTGTTTATATTTTATTTATTCGTGAATTTCCCAGCGCGACTGATAGAACAACACGAGATTTTCTGCCATCGAAACTCTTCAGTGAACTCGAGTGATGTGTAAAATTAAGTTGTCTGTGCTGGACTCTGGTGGCCGTTGAGGCATTTCTCCACCTGTACCATAACATCCTGTCTGTAGAACTGAAGCCGTTCCCGTCCAGAGACAAACCCACCTCCTCAGACACCACTGTTCTGTGAAGCTCCACACACTGGAGCTTCACAGTAAAGTTGAGTTACGTTTAGACTCGCAACCTGGCTTTTGTTTCGGAAGGTAGTTCTTGGTTGATGCAACATGGGAGAGGTGACAAATGTAACAAGAATTGCTGCAAATAAGCAATCAGGCTTTTTAAGTTTGATGATGCCCATCCTTTTGAAAATTATTATTCTTACTTTTTTTTTTTTCCAATGCGCACATTTGATTTATCAGTAAAATCTCAGGACAGTGATTGATATCACCCTCCAGATTCATCTCTCACACGATGTGTGATCCGGTGGCTGTTTTGATTTTGGGGTTCGGGACTCCACTCTGACCAGACGCGGTCCCAGCGTGGGATTTCTCTTGATTCTTCTCAGTATGGCGGGAAATTCCGTGGAGAAATGAAGGAAAATTAACAAGTCAAGAAAAAAAAGACTACAACAAAAATAGGAGACACATCCCAGAAGGCGGAGTTTTAAATCCTTCCACTGAAATGACTGGTCTGGTCCAGATGGAGAAGTTTGCGGTTTGGTTTGTTACCGAGTTTGGAAACCCAGTGAAGATGATATCGCTAGTCGGCCAGTGGCTCTCTCAGGACCACTTCCTGGGTGTTGGCGTTTCATCATGGACCCTGCAGGTCCTCTGACTAAGAGGAGGAGGAGAGAGAAACTTAAACTCCCACACTATAGCTCTGTCCCCCTGCGTCTCACCTGAAGCTACAGTCTGCTGGGTTCAATAATTCTGGAAGGGCTGGGCGACCTTCTGGGTCATGGTCGCCCAGCTATTTCACCTGCATGAAAACACTGAAAAATAAACTGTACATACAGCAATGTGTAAATAGGCAAATACTAACGGAGACTCTATTTTATGTATGAGCTGATAGTGATGCTAACTCAAGGAGTACTATTTTATTTGATGTTTTTATGTTTTGTTTTTTTTCACCACGGTGAGAGAAAGTGTACAGCCACAACAAAAGGAGTGAAATGAACTTCATGATTTTACGATTCTCTTCATTTTCACTGTTGTTTTCTATCTGAAGCTTGAGTCAATTTCTGTTTTGTTTCGTTTTTGTACAGAGGTGGTTGTTTACATCAATACACGTCCTTGTTTCTGTCAGACTGGTGATGTGATTGGAGCAGAAGTTTGGGAGGGGGCCGGGGCCTATAAGGCTTTGTGTTATGACTGTCTGGGCAAATGTTAAAGAAAAAAAAATGCTGTAAAAATCATATATAAATATAAAAACTTTAAATACATTTTAAATATTTTTAAATAAGTGTTAAATATTTTTAAGTTTCTTCAGTCGGGAAACAAAGGAGCTGAATTAAGATGGGACATTTTTGGATGAAATGGATTGGAAAGATATTGATAGCTGATAACTGATGCTTTGTTTGGTTCAGGGAGCTTCCTCTAGACTTCTGCTCCGTCTGCTGTCCGACCACAGACACCAAAATAAAACTTATGGACATCAAAGACGTTTCACTTTACTTCCTTTAGCAATTGCTCAGATATTCCTTTATTATATTTTTACTATGTATTAATTCAGTTATTCTGGTATAGCTGACATTCTGATTTTCTCCCTTTGTATGTGGTGCCACCACTCGCCCATTGGTTGATTAAAACTAGGCACCTGTAAAGCGTAAAAACTTTGATTTTGAGGCATCGTTTCCAAACATTACATTATCACAGAATGACAAGAGTGCAGATCATATCTGAACTTTTAAAACCCTCGGATAGAAACAAAATACATAAGAGCACATTTCTATATGGATAATATTGGCATGGTATTGGCCGATGCAAATAATTTAAGGAGATGCCATCATTGGTCTCCTCTCTGTTATTTGAAAATGAAGTGGATGTCACCTTTAAATTAGTCAAAGACAACTTAACAATTACTTAAAGCATTTCTTCCAAGCTACCACGATATTAGAGGAAACAATTCAAAACAAGTTAACAGAAACAAAAATGCGTGTGTGTGTGTTTGTATGTGTGTGTATGTTTAAATACACATACACACATATGCACAAATAAATATGTATATACTTATGTATGTAAGTAACAGTTACTTAAAACATTTTTTCCAAGCAACCAAGATGTTAAAGAAAATATTCAGTAAAAAATATATTTGTGTACATATGTATGTATATATATATATATATTTATATATATAGGCTCAGACTCAAACTGAAGAAAAGGTTTAATATTACCTTAAGCTGAAGAAGAAATTCTTGGAACATCTGAATATGAACAGAATAAAAAACCTGTCTCTGCAAACCAGAGGCTAACTCGTAGAATGTTGCTATGTGTTACAAAGAAGAATCAGTCACTGTTTCTCCTCTAGATGCCAGCTAGGTGAGCTAATACTGCCACCCCACCCCCTACCATGACACCAAGCTCATGGACGGAGCCTGAATTATTTCACAAAGTTTAATCATTTTTCTGCTTTATGTCTGCTTAGGTGAGCCCACATCCCCATATTGATCAGGTTAAAGGTGTTTAATATTTGAGTCTCTTCTTCTACAGACTTGCACTTTTCCGCTAATGAAGTGACTAATGATAGTCACCGTGGCAGTGTTTCCATGACGCTGTTTAGGATCAGGAATGGGGAGGACATTTTTGCGACTCCCAAAGATCCACCTTATATCCAAGATCTGTGGAGGGCCAGAGTGTGTTTGAATTTCAGCCGGTCATCCTGAGGGAGAATCTTTCCTACCCAGATTAGGAGACAGTTTATATTTAGGGGCAAAATTTCAGGGGGAAGGTGAGGGTTAGAGCCTCACTAATGGAGTCATGAGTGGGTTTGCATGTCTGCAAGAGCTCGTGTGTGTGTGTGTTAGGGGGGAGCTCTTCATGCCTGCAGGAGCCTCGGAAAGCATCTATGTCTTTTCATGCTTAAAGGATCGTGTGTGTGTGTGTGTGTGTGTTTGCATGCCTGGAGGAGTGTGAGTGTATTTATATCTAATTTCAGGTATTGTATAACAGGTGCCGGATCAGATGCAGTAACTACCCACTTACATAGTATGTATATATATGTGTGTGTGTTTCTAGGGCTGACGACCAGAGAAGGCACAGCACAATGCATCCGAAAGATTAAAATTAAATTATATATATCTTAAGTGAAAGTTCTCATAGAAACAAAATTTTGAAATCATTTTGAAAATCATAAGCCCCCCATGTATTTTTCTCTCTCCATAATGCATGTATGTTCATAAGTATATATGCAGCATATTCACTAAATACATGCAGTATATGCAGCAATAATTTACTGGAAAATGTAACAATTCTTTTGTCAATTTCATAGGTGTTGTTGAGTTGTAGCAAATGCGTTATCAGTATACAAAATCCTGCATTGATCATAAGGTAATAATAATATGAATAATAATGATAATAATAATAAAGAAATAATAAAGAGATGCAACTGATCAAACAACAACAACAAAAAATCCATATCCATCATAACAAGTAAAACGTAGAAGCCAGTAGTGTCTTGTAGCAACAAGATAATCAAAGAGTTGGAATGAGTTCTATCCTGGTCAGTATTTATGGTTGTGTTGAAAGGAGGTCTTTCTTGTTGCCGCAAAGTTAAGTTCTTTTTTAATTTGGTGTTGATTTGATAAAATTTAACTGCTCATGTTATGATAAATAAATACAAAATCTTAGCAATTAAGCAAAAAGTATTTTTGACAATATGTCCTTCTCAAGCTGATCAGAATATATTTGGCTTTTTTTTACCCTCAGTGATCATTTCTGTCATCTTTCGGGACCTGAATAAGCTCCTGTTTTGCCTCCGTTTAATTAAGATAAAGACATTTTGTACACATTCCTGCAATAAACAGTGCATCACTGAGACTCACTTTATTGGTCACTGAGTATTTCTTTGTGTTTCCTCCCTCTGCTTCTCACATTCTACCATGTTTGAATGCATTCAAAGATTCAAACGCTTCTGTTTTACAGCATCATATCCTGTTGCTGATGACAGTTTTTTGTGGGGTTAAGCTCTTTCTTTTTTGGGGGATGGAGAGTCACTTTATAGGCAGTTTGTTAGCACTTTAATTCTCAGTTCTGCCAAAGTGTGCTTGAAATCAAGTTAAATGGTCATTTTTATCACTCTCCATGTGAGCTATTGTTACAATCTCAGGGCTCATGTTGTATTTGCGCAAAAGCCTCAAGCTGTAGCTTTTTTCTAAATGGTGAAACAAGTGAAAATAAATGTAAAGATATTGTTACTGTTCTCGACTTGATTCAACATCAACCCAAAATCTGAAAGCGAACGATGATGTGAAATCAGATTTCGTCTTCATGAACGTTACCTCTCACCTGTCCCACGAATAACGGAATAATAATGTTAATAATATTCTTCTTCTTTTCCTTTCGGCTCCCCCCTTCAGGGGTCGCCACCTCGAATCAACCTTCTCCATCTAACCCTATAGATCGGAAGAGCACACG
>CAAKHD010014202.1:7549-25078 GCA_901007705.1 Fistularia tabacaria
AGTCAGCGAGTGGTTCCGCCTCGGTCGTACACCCCGGCGCACGTGGGCCCACTGGAACCCGGTTCAAGCGGTCATCATCCAGCTGAGGGGTTTTTGTGCTGAGTGCATATCTGAGGTCCCCCCCCCCCAAAAAAAAACAAGAGCCCCGCCGCAGATGTCAGGGTGCTTCAGAGGTGCCGGGGCAGCGCGGAGAGCCGGGTTAATGGCGTCCTCCGCTGGCCCGTGGGCCCTGTGCTGGTCCACAGTGGGTGGAAGTGCAGATGTAATGTTTTGGAGGCCAGGCTCTCACAGAAATTCATTACAGCTCTGTTGTCATTAAGACCACCGATGGATGTTGAGTCGGTGACCCGCAGGGGACTCATTTCAGAGGCTGAAGTGGCTGATTTGTAAAGCAAAATGAACAAAACGGCGATTAAAAGGTACAACAAAACATATGTTGACTGAGGAGGAAAAACATTTTAGAGACGAAGATTCAATGCTTGTCAACACCTACTCAATCATTACATCTGGAATGGTGGGTCTTCAAAACGTTCAAAGAAAATGTAACCGTGCAAAGGACAAAAGCCACCGAGGCTACTTTTATTCCTGACCTACTACCTTCAGTAGCCGCGCTTTCCTCATTTATCGGATTCAGAAAAACACATCGGGTTCCTGCCAATCAAGTAGCATTAAAAGCCAATTAGCACGCATTCATTCTGCCCTTGACTGACAGCCTGATTATGCCTTCAGCCTCCGCCGAAGCTTCCGGGGATTTTCAGCGCAGAGTTCCAGGACTTTGTGCATAAATGGTGAGTGGAGGGAAACATCTGTGATCTGCCACACCTTTAACAACCTCTGAACGTCTCTTGGCTGACGTGGTCTCACTTTGCGTGTCTGTTCTCGCAGCTTGATCAAGAATCCTGCGGAAAGGGCCGATTTGAAGCAGCTGATGGTGCGTACACGGTAACTTGTCGCGCTGTCTTTTTTGCCTTTGGCTCACGGTTTTCTCCCTCAGGTGCACCCCTTCATCAAACAGTCCGAGGCGGAGCAGGTGGACTTCGCCGGCTGGCTCTGCAGCACCATCGGACTCAACCAGCCCCTGACGCCGACGCACGGCGCCTCCGTGTGAAACGAGACGCGACCCGCCGCAGAACGTCACGTCCTCACAAACACCCGACCGGATTTGTATTTTGTGAATTTCATCCATTTCTACCTTGTGTTTACCGGATAAAGAGTTGTGCAATCAGTCGTATGTTTAGTACGCAAACATGCCAAGTTTGGTTACCTATCGGAGCTGTCCGGGCTAAGCCGCAGTCCCGCCTGAGAAGCCATCTTTTCTAAAGGATTTACATGAAAAGCGCTAGCACCCGTTTGCCTGGTATCCCTCCGGCCCCTGTCCGCCAAGTGCTGATTGAAACTGTCATGGTTGTGACGCTTGAGTGTTGTGAATTAAACTTTGAATGACGGTCTGAGTCATGTATTTGTAACCAGGGTTTATTCTTTAAGTCACTGAACTGCAGTCTGTTTGTGGATTTATTCCTTGGACTTAGTCTTGGCAGGGGCTCCCTTCTTTCCCCGCTTCTTCTTGGACTTCAGCATCTTTGCCTTGATCTGCAGAGAGAGGAGGAGGTCTCAGACTGGAGGAATGATCCACCTCTGGTTCCAGGTGTCACCCTGAATGTTTGTTTTTTCTCACCTTTGGGTCATGCTTGAGGATGGCATGACGTCTTGCTGTCTTCGCATAGGGGTTCAGTTTGAGCATTATCCTCAAGTTCTTCAGAGGATTCTTCTTCAGCACTCTGCGGTTGATCTTCTTGCTGCAATGACATTGGAAGGGCTTCATTGATCTGCACCCTCGCCTAAATGACTCTTCTGTACGACTTGCTGAGATGTTCAGCGCTTCCGTTAAAATCAGGCTGTCAGAAACACGGACCTGAAGTGGAAATCATCATAATCTGTGGCTCGGGTGTAAAGTAAGAGAAAGCGTGTGCTTGAAACATACTCAGGTGCGCGCAGTGCTTTCTGGATCTCCTCGCTCTTCAGGATCCTGCTCAGGTCTGTGTTGCTCATCTTGTGCATTGGCAGGCTGAAAGACAAGATGGCAACAATCGTTAGCTTCTCCATAATCTAGTGACGCAGCAAATACAGCATCCTCAGGTTAACTCAGGACTTCCATTGGCATCACTGGATTTCAAAAACACGGACCGAAGTGGAATCTCATCATCGCAGCGTGACTGACAACAATTTGACTTTGATTCAGGGGGTGAGGGACTGACTTGTAGTTGGACTTCTGGGTGGCTGGTTTGCGCCAGGTGCCGTAGATCTCATCCAGCTTGCGGAAGGCGCTCTCGGTCCAGATGCAGAAACGTCCGACGTGGCCACCGGGGGCGAGCCTCAGGAGGTTCAGTTTGTTGACGTTCTGCAGGTTGATGCCTGAAATACGAGTGAATTACAGATTCAGGTTAAATTATTTAAAACAAAGCTTGCCGCGCTACTTCGGGAAGTTTTGAGTCACCTGGAATATTTCTGAAGGCTTTTGTGACTCCTGCGTCTTGGTTGTAGATGATGCATGGTCCTTTGCGTTGGATGCGCCTGCGGTTCCTCATCTTACCCTTGCCAGCACGCATGCGCTGGGACGCGTAGACCTGAGAACGCATTACAATGTTCAGCCATTGTCAGAAGAGTCCTGTCGTTTGTGGAAGCAGAACAGCAGAAGACCTTTGAGAATTTGGTGGCGCACCATGTAGCGGATTGGAAATTACCTTCTTGATATCATTCCAGGCTTTGAGTTTCTTCAGGAGGAGCACTGCCTCCTTGGTCTTCTTGTAACCCTCAACCTTGTCCTCGACCACCAGCGGGACCTCTGGGATTTCCTCAACACGGTGCCCTAAAAAGACATAACGGTGACCAGTAAGATAACGCAATCGGTTATTGTGAGTGTCGAGGATCACAAGGTGTGACTAGAACCTGCTCAGAATCAAAATTACTTCACTTCCCGGGGACAGCTTAGAGACAGCAGGCAACTGTCACTGTCCACAGAGTAAGACGCAAATTACACCATCATAGCAAGCCACACGTTCGATGCATTTTTACATTTGTTGATGACATTCCTTGAGATCACCCTCATTCTACGATTCCTTAACTGTTAAAACACTGGAGGAACTCACCCTTGGACAAGACAAGTGCGGGGATAGCAGAGGCGGCCAGGGCGGAGCAGATGGCGTAACGCTTCTGGGTTGTGTTGATCCTGCGGTGCCAGCGACGCCAGGTCTTTGTGGGGGCAAACATGCGGCCTCCACGACACATCTTGAGAAAAGTCAAGGAGGTTTGCAAGAAGCTCGGGACATTATCAAATGTGCATTTTTTTTTCCTCGCTCAGACGCTGTGTTCGTCAGTCGGCTGTGCCAGCTTGAGACAGTAGGCATGCTGTCACTGCCACAGGGTCAGACGCAAATTACACCATCATTGCAGAGTTATTTAAGGGTTCTGGCCAATACAATGACTTTGGAGAAAAGGATACATTTCCGAAAGCACCCTGGCCGGAGCGGTGAGTACCACCTCCCCTTACACGAGGAATACGGGCTACAGCTCTTCCTGTACCCCAGGACTCCGCACTGGTCTGGTGCCCTGCATTTCCACACAAGAAATTAGGGCACTGCCACAGTTGCAAAGCACATCCTTTCTCTCCTCATCCTTTTGGACACTCACCTGCCAGTTCACTGACTGCATAGGGCTGGCGGTTGTTTTTGCGCATGTTGGTGTGCACAAAGTTGACCACGTCGGGTCGGATTGGGGCCTTGAACACGGCAGGCATGACGACATTCTTGCCTGATGATTCGCCTTTCTCGGAGTAAACCGAGATTAAGGGTCGGGCACAGGCCTAGGGAAAACAACCAGTTAGAGAACTAAGAGGGTGCAAAAGGGCTTGAATACAGGGGTAATCGGCGTGATGGTAGGTAAGCAGCTAATAGCCTTGAGATGGTACTTTTCATTGCATAAAACACCCTTAACAGCAGTCACAGCATCCCTTGGTTGTAGTTGAAATATAGTAATTCAAGCCTCAAGACAACGGCGACACCGCGATGAGGCCTAGCTAGCATAGCTGTATTAGCATACCGAGCAAGTGGTGGCATAACTAACGTTTACACTATTAGGCTTAAGCACAAACGTCAACGTTACGGAGCCCAGAGAAAATAATTACGATTAGACACAAACAATTAACAGCCAAATGAGAGGGTTTTTTGTATTTTCTGCCGCAATCATTGAGTTGCTGGAGTCACACGTGTAACTGCACAGCTAACGCCGCTTTTTCAAAATGGCTCCTCGTGTGAGCTGAGCCGACCGGTACGGTTTCCGCGACAAGAAAGTCACATTTTAAGAACCCGTAAACGACCGTGGCTTAACTCAAGAGCCGGGAAACATGACAGCGAACGTGTGAATATGCGTTTTGTCCGCAGCCGCAGAGAAATTCCTCACCATTTTCGCAAGTTTTTCGGCTCGCCGGGCACCACGCTCCTCACGCTCAGGCGGCCACAGTAAAAAGGAAGTCGGTGCCGAGGTCACAATGTTTTATTCCTCCGCCCCGAGAATACTACTTCCGCTCAACGCGTTTTATTTTCAGAAATCCCTCAGATTGAGCCGGGCAAACAAATTATAATCGATTTTATATACTTACAGCACATGTTCGATGCTGCATCTGAATACCGTTCCCAGGCTGTGCTTGATCTTTTTAAATTCCGTCATTTCAACGCGGACTACTTCTTTACTCCATGTTGGCGAATAGATACGTAAAGACCGCACTACTTTTGTAGTAATAGTTTAAAAATAGTTAAACCTGAATTATAAATATCTGTTTTTAGTTCAAATTAATGTGTAATATTAACACAGCCAATGAAAAGAAATCGAAATAAAAATAAATATGTTGCAATGTTACCTTTGAAGAACAATGTGTAATTTAGTCCACACGATGGCGCTGTTGTGCCGATTCGTCGCTGACAAACCCGCCAAATTCGACGAAGAAGAACGATCAACGCCCGGCTTGTGACGTCACAACCCAGAGGAGCGCGGGACTGTCAAATTCACAACACCGCCGCCTTTTCGGGTTTTCGCGTCCGCGGTAAAACTTATTATTCGCTCAAATAAATCACCTTTTTGTGACGTTAGTAAATGTCACGATGAGCTCCAAGGTGCTATCCAAAGCCGAGGTTTTCTGTAATGTACTCAGGTGAGTTCGATTTTACAATTTTTTTTTTTTTTTTTTTTTTAAAAGGATATATCCCTCTTTCTTTTTGCTAGTAGTTAGCTAGGAGTTAGGTCTCCCTTGCAGTTATAAGTTAGCATTCCGCTGTTATCGTTTTTCAGGAACCTCCAAAACGAGAAAAGCAAGGATTCCTGCACGTATGAGGTAATTTCGCTTCATGTGACACAAACTCTGCAAATTAAATCAACTACTTCTAGAACTCTGTCGAAGTTGATGTCTTGGGTTTCAGGAGCACGTCTGTATAGTGAAAACGAATTGTGACGATATTCCCATTCTGAATCTGTGCTGTGGAAGCCATACTGTCTTCATCTGTGAAAAACCTGTGAGTATTGTGAACTTTTGTGCATTGTACCTTTGAACTGCATGTACTGACGCCCTCAATTTGAATATATTTAACATCCAAGTTTACATTCTTTGGAAATCCCTTGCTCATTTAATTTTGTTATTAAGCTACCGGGGATGCGTTCGACATGCCGTTGTTAAGTAGGATGCTGCAAGTGATGTCAAATATTACCGGTGCGCATGTATACTGCGTTTGACTTGTGAGCAACGGTCGCCAACTCCCGACCAGCATCGGACAACTTTTCTGCCTCTTAAACCTCCAAGGCTCTAAATACAAGTGATCCCGATGAGCAAATGTCCGGCATTTCCAAATCCAATGATGAGGACCACCAGGATGATGACGATGCAGAATACATCTGTGAGGACAAGACAGAGGCAGGACCAGAGCCCCTGACAACCACGACAGCAAGGTTAGTATTGCGGCGAGGAATATTGCGGCGTAGTATTGCTGCGAGGAAACCACAGCTCAAAGGACTATAAGACATGTGACATGCACACTGGTGCTCAGGATACTCTTTTTTTTTTCTTCATTTATCAGGCAGTTGCTGTCGTGGTACACGCTATCTCTAAATGCTAGTGTCCCTGCCGTGGACGGACCCGCCCTGCACCCTCTGTGGGTCCGCTGCGACATGTCCGATCCAGCAAAAACAGCCTGGTTCGGTGCTGAAACAGTCTGTGTCAGCGATCGAGTGTCTGGAGTCAAGTTGTACTCTGTCACTTGCAAAGGTACAGTGGTTTTCGGATGTGAAACGTCAGCACCGATTCCTAGATTTATTAAATTTTTTGAAGCCAAGTGTGATCTGCATTTTCCTGACACTTCATTTCTTCTCCTCTAAACACCAGGCCCAACTGTGGACAAAAACTCTCTGATGACTTTGGACAACGTCAAACAAGAGCACAGGAACAGGCATCACTCCTTGCCGGTGAGTGACAGTCCGCCTTACTTCCATTCGCCTGTCTAAAGAATGCCCGGCGTCGACTCTGACGTTTGCTGACGTGGTAGATGGCGATGAAAGGCAGTGCCCGCTTCAGCTTGTTCGGCTCTACCGTTGTGGAAAACACCACGATCGAGTCGGAGAGCATTGTGACGGTGGACCTGAGGTGGAGTCACGTGGAGAGCATCCTGGAGACCCCTCCGCTTTCTGCCACCGCCACGCTGGTGAGCAACAGGGTTTCCAACCTAAACCTGAAATCTGCTGATAACTAAGAGTTCATCCCAATGTTTTCCGGAGATCCGTTATTTTTGTTTTGACTTGTGACAAAACTGTTTTGAAAGCAAGTTCTGCTGCTGTATTCCTCCCTGACAAAGGCTTTAATTCTAAATCTTGTTTTCAATTCTCGCCCTGCTCACCCTTGTGTACCTGCAGAACATCAAGGTTGCCAGCGGGGACATGAGGAGCCCCATGTTCGGGATGTACAGAGAGCTGGAGTTCCTTCAGGTTTGCGTCCCCGCAGGTTCAGAGTGGAGTGCTGGCGCGCAGCTCATCAATTTCTCTTCTTTCAGGCGCTCGCTGACGGCCTAAGGACGGGTGAGACGGAGTGGTTGGCCCCTTTGGAAAGCACACCGGCGGTAAATCTGATCAAGGCCTACCTGGAAGGTATCACTTTAGTTTTACAGTTAGTAAGTTAGTACTAGTTTTAGTTTAGGTTATTCAAAGGAGGCAGAGCTGACATCAGTGGATGGATCGACGGATTATTATTTTTGCTATTTTCTTTGCTATTTTTCTCTCAGAGCTTCAGAACACTGCCAAGGCTCTGCAGGATCAGGCAAGCAAGACGGAGGTGAGACGCTTTTCTGAATTCACCGCCGCATTCCTCCCAGAACATCCGATTTTGACCCTTCGCTCTGCCCGCCTCGCCCTTTCCTCTGAAAAGGCAACGAAGCAGAAGTCCGAGTCGGAGACCCAGATTTTCAACTCTCTCCTGGAGCGCGGCGACCTGGATTTCGTGGAGCAGCTGTGGGTTCGGATGAGGAAGAGTGAGCCGGGCTTTCCCCACCACACAGATGACGATCCCTGCGATTCCACTTTGTCGGACGGGGATTTTTGATCTTTGATTTTTCGCCGCAGGCGTGACATCGTATCAGGACGTCGGGGACTGTTTGAAATTAGTGATCGAGGCCCTGAGATACGGCGACATCAAACCCTGGGTGAGGAGCGACGCCGTCTCTGACAGAAAAAAAAAAGTCCGCTTTAGTTCCCGAGTCTAATATGTATTATTTTTCTTTTCACGTCCACCAGATTCACAGGGACAGCAGCAGCTCCCTCAGCAAGCTCATCCTGCAGTCCTACCACCAGCAGATGGACCACGTGTCCCTGACGGGCGTCACCCCCGTCCACATGCTGCTGGAGATGGGTCTGGACAAGATGAGGAAGGACTACATTAACTACCTGATAGGTAAGTTCTCAGCTCTCGCTGTGAATTTGCACGCATACTTCACACACAAGTGTGTTTAGAACTGGAAGGCTTGAAGCGATTTGAACGAACACGGGCATTCTTTTTTCCTTTTATTCTTATTCATTAATTATTTCTCCTTCAACTAGGTTCATGCTAGTGCTGTAATTTGCGTCTCTAAAATTCATACGTGAATGTATTTTCAGGGCTTTTCGAACAGCGTTTGATAATATTATTAGCACATCCTATTCAAGACTAGTCGATAGCAACCAGCTTTACATGATATCCGCTGAGAACATCACCCCAAAAACTCTGTTTTTATTATTCTCGCCCTTGTTTTTGTCATTTTGAGTTGTCTATTCTCACCCTTGCTATTTATTTTTTTTTTTATATTTATTTCCTTTTTTTTTCCCATTCCGTTGACTATTGCCTATTTTGTCCCTGTTGTTGCTCACTTGGATGCCTATCCTTTTTTTTTTTTCTTTTTTTTTTTAAGATCTCTTTTGACCATCTCTTATTTATATTTATACTCATATTTATTGATATTGTTATTGTTGCGTTGCTGTGACAAAAGAATTTTAAACAGGAATGTCAAAACCAGATGCACTCAACTGGGGCTGTAATTTCGTGAATGTGATCTTTGATTGTTTTTATTCTGTCGTTTCCCAGGCGAAGAGCTGACCACTCTCAACCACCTGGTGAGCTCACAGCCCGTTTCAGAGTCCGACCCCCGGTGGACTTTTGCTTTTGTCCGATGACACCGTTTCCCTCCGCAGTGCTACTTCCTGAGCGCCGAGGTGGACCTGCAGGAGCAGGTGATCCGGCTGAGGAAACTGCACCACCTGCTGGAGATTATCATGACCTGCAGCGTGTTCCTCGGCCTGCCGTACGACCGGCTGTTCCTTCTCACGCAGTACGTGAAGTCGCCGCGCACGTGCGTCCGACATGGATAGACGCCGTCACAGTCTGCCTGCTCCCGCAGGTCGTGTCTGCAGCACTACAGAACCCAGCCCTACGACGAACAGCACGAGTTCAAGCTCCAGATCAAACCGGGCCTCATCAACCATTTCTACCAGAAGTAGGCGGCTTTTCTTTCCAGCTGCAGGCGGAGGAAAATATCTCCAAAAAGCCCTTTTAGAATGACAGAAATTTAAAAAAAAGTACCCGTTGAGCCGGCTTTGGATTTAAAATTGATAAATGTGTGTGTTCCACAGAGAACACCCCCTCATGTGGGGGTTGGAGGTGTCCAGTGGGCACGGCCCCCGTGAGGTCAGGACCTGCTTACATCTCAGTGACAAACCCCTGGTGGACCACGTCTGCTTTGAAACAGGTGCGCGCGCACACACACACACACACACATACATACACACACACTAACACACCCCGCTGCCACGGCGACATGTGAGTGACACCTCCCCACCACGCCGTCTGAACCCCAGATTCCCCGAATGAAACAGTCAACGGGGACAGCGAGGAGCTCCCCTTCTTCTCCACCCTGGTGTGCTGCAGCCTCGTCAGCTTCACCTGAACACGGCGTCGCCGCTTCCTCTCTAAAGCAGAACCTTCACCGCCGTCCAGGAGAACAGGCAGGTGCTCAGGAACCTTAAAGAGACACGAGCGTTCAGCCCTTGATCCCCTTCACTCTCTTCCGATCGGGACGACCTACGAAAAAACGATTTCTGTGAAATGGCTTCGAGGCCGCCGGAGAAAGGAGACCACGTACAAGCGGTGATGTTTCACAGCAGTTTTTAATGAGAAGCCACGGGAGGGCCTTTCACCGCATCAGCTGTTACAGCAAACCTCACAATGAATCCGAAACCCTCCTCGAATCCTGTCCAGATACTTCATATCCACACATTTTTCCATTAAAGTTTTGTTAAACTTACACAGTTTTGTGTGTTCATGCATGTGCGTGCGTGTGTGTGTGTGTGTGTGTGTGTGTGTGTGTGTGTGTGTGTGTGTGTTGTGAGTGTGAGAGCTCCATTTTCTAGTTCCGCCTCCGCAGCAGGAACATGAGGAAGATGGCACTGAGCAAAATAGAGAGCGTGCACACAGTGGGAACAACGATCTCGGTGACCATCTCCATGTGGCTGGTCAAAGGGTCTGCAAGCGCGAACACACACACACACACACACACACACACAAACAATTGATAAACTTACTAACAGTATATTATAATCAGACTCTGCTCATAAAGCGTGGTTTGATGCTCAAGCAAAGCACTCAAAGGGTTAATGTATGGATTTCTTTTCTTTTTTTTTCAATTCAACGGTGAACGGTCTTATTCACAGCGAGCACGAGGGATTCCTTACCATGGATAAGTCTTAGAATATTGGCAGCAGTACTCCGCTGTTCCTCTGATAGGAAAAAGAGAAATGACTCAGAGTTGATTGGCGGCATTTTAACCCTTTGAGAACCGCATGCATCCACGTGGGGGGATTTCAGAAAGCGGCGCAAAAGAAAAAAAAAAAGTCGAATTTTACGATTAACACCCACCAAAATAAAAGAAAAAAAAAAAAATTAAAAAGTTATTCACATGAGTTCTGTTTTCCGCCCCCGTCAATAGATCAAATGCGCAACCCCGCCCTGTGAAATCCCCCCGCGGCCAAGAGTCCAGGACTGAGACAAGACGCCCCGCCGTGGGGCCGTTACTGCCTGCTAGTGAGACTCAAGCCAAAGGTTCAGGTGATGGTAGCTGGCACGGTTAGTCTGAAACCACACAACCGCAAAAAAGGAAAAAGAAAAGGAGGTAGTGTGTAACTGAAGACGTGTACCCTGACGCTCTAAACTTCATCATGCACTGGCCAAACCTTTGGCATTTCTGCATGTTCCTTGGATTTTCTTCTAGCTGGAGGGGCAAACAAAGAAGATATCTCAGATATTCAGTTGCAATTTAATTTTTATTTTATTTTTTTTCGATTGTTTTTCAGCGCTGGTGTGTGTTCTGAGGCCGCGTCAACACATCCGGTCAGATTTTTTTATTTTTTTTTTTTCCTGTCAAGAGTGTTAGCTTTGTGTTAGCTTTTAGGACGTTTAGGTCAGAATCTTTATTTGTTTACCCCAGCTAGTTGTTCACGCCCGATCGCTAACAGGCTGGAGGATGGTAAGGGGAGTGGCGGGGGGCGGGGGCTCACCTGCGGCGAGGAGCTGGTTGCTGGAAGAGCAGGTTTCAATGGCCTTCCTCCTCCAGTTTTCCACCTGGGGGGTTAAAAAAGAAGGACGTGGACACGTCACAAGAAATGCAACTTCTAATTCTGAAATGTTTTCTTTTCGCACAGATTCCCTGGGATGCTAGCAGAAACACTGTGCCTTAGCGGGTTGTGTTATTGATGTAAGAACGCATGAGCCGAGCCCCCACCTCTCTCTGACTGGGGAACCCGTTGGAGCCGATGATGCGTTTGTAGAACTGCACGGAGGCCTTTGGGTAGCGGGGCTTGTTCTTGTTCCTGAAGTCCACGTAGTAGAGGCCGAACCTCTCCGAGTAGCCCTCGTCCCACTCGAACTTGTCTAGCAGGGACCAGGCGGTGTAGCCTTTCACGTTGACCCCGTCCTTGATCGCTGCGGGAAACCACAGAGAGGCACGGTGACCGCTCGAACCGACCGCTCCCATTTCGACGCGGTCGCCACAACCACGTCGGCCCGGAGACCGACTCACCTTTCAGCATCTCGTTGATGTAGTCTTTGTAGTACTGTATCCGCCAGTCGTCGCACAGCTCGGTGCACAGGATCTTCTCCGAGACGCCGTTCTCCGTCACGTAAATCATGGGGTTTCCGTACTGAGTCTGGGCGGAGAAGGAGTCAGAGGTGACGCGCGGCCCAATTTTAGGAGCCGACACCAAGATCGATGCATGAAAAGAAAACGGATAGCGGTAAAATGGCCAACGCGGGCAGAGACGCTAACCAGACTATCGGGGCCAACCGGGAGGTTCGGCGTCTTGCCCACGGACACGCTGGGGACGGAACCGCCAACCTTCCAATTGGAGGGACCCCCGCTCTACCCACTGAGCCACGGCCGCCCCCAAAATCAGTCGACCTTTACATTCGTTAGGCGCCGTATTTAAAATATGTCGGACGGACGTCTCAGAGTTCGACGTTGGACGATTTCGATCGGTTGACAAAGCGTGCGCGAGAGAGCGCCCGCCGCTCGGAGTCACCTTCACAAAGTTCAGGAGGCGCCTGAAACCCCACGGCACCGAGTAGAGCCACTCCGATCCGGGGTCCGGCCACTGCGGGTCCACCAGCTCGGCCAGGTCGCGGTCGGTGAAGTAGCTGCTGCCGCGGCTCGCCGGGTTGCTCTTCTGGGTGATGTAGCGGGTGGTGAAGTGGCCGATGCCCAGGAAATCGCACGTGCCCTTGATGTAGCTCTTCTCTTGGGGCGAGAACGCCGGCAGCCGGGAATTTCCGAGACCCTGCTGGGCGCTTTTCCTCCCTGCACACGCAATCGGGCCCGGTTTTAGCGGCGGCTCGGCCCTTCTGACAAAGTGTGAGACTCGACGTACCGATGAAGTCCTTCATCACTTGAGGGTAGTCTCCGTAGAAGATGGGCGTGGCGAACCAGCCCAGGTAGAACTGGACGTATCTCTCGGCCGCCTCGATGTCTTTCTGGTTGCTGATGTCCACCGGCTCGCCCCAGTCGCCGGACAGCGAGATGCCCACCAGGCCTGCAGACGCGGGGACTCGGCTTTATCGCACACACACACACACACACACACACACAACGCGAGAAAGCGCCTTCTGGAAGAGCTCACCTTTCTGCTTGGCCCTCCACTGCGTGTCGTAAGTGTGCCAGACTTTGGCGTGGGCCTGTAAGAAACACCGGCGGCAGGGGTTACAATCCGGTGCGCCCGGTCGTCCACGCTTAAAACGCCGGTGTTTTCCAGACCTTGATGATGTGATGGGCGGCTCTGTAGGCGCCGCTTCCTCTCAGCTTCAGCCCGGGAGCGTGCTCGCCCGTCTCGTACCCTTCCACCGCCACCGACTGGAACCCAGACAACAATTTCAAATCTTTTTTTTTTTCTTTTTCTCCTCAAACCGTTGAGTTCGCGGCCGCTCGCGCATACCCAGGGGTTGTTGAAGGTGATCCAGTACTTCACCCGGTTGCCGTATCTCTCAAAGCACAGGTTGGCGAATTCGTTGAAGTGATTGACCATGCTAATGTTTTGCCACCCGCCGTATTTCTCTTGCAGGACCTGGAAAACAAGCACGGCACGAGATGAAGGGTTTGCTCGGATCCGGGGTCGGCGGAGGTCAAAGCTGCGTCGCGACCTGTGGGAGGTCCCAGTGGTAGAGGGTCACGATGGGGGTGATCTTGTTCTCCAGCAGCTGGTCGATCAGCTGGTCGTAGTACCGGATCCCTTTCTCGTTGATGTGGTCCGCTGGGGGGCGGATCAGGAGAGGCCGTCAGGCGTGGCATTTTTTTTTCGCGGAAAGAAAAGAGAAGTGGCGGCGGCTCACTTACAGCGGATGCCGGTGGGGATCAGTCTGGGCCAGGAGATTGAGAAACGGTAGTGGTTCAGCTTCAGCTCCTTGATGAGGGACACGTCGTCCTGCGGGGACGCAGCACCCGGGAAACATTTACATCCACCCTCCAACGCCTCCACCCTGCTCACCCCTTCTACCCACCTTGACCTTGTAGTAGCCCTCGCAGGAGGAGTCCCCCGTCTCGTTCTGGAGGATCTTGCCCTTCTTGTGGCTGAAGACGTCCCAGATGCTCAGTCCCTTTCCATCTTTGTCCCAGGCGCCTTCTGTCTGATAGGCTGAACTGCCGGCACCCCACGAAAATCCTGACGAACACACGACCCGTGTCTGAGCGGAGCGATCGGCCTCGGGGGGCGGCTGCATGCGGCACGTAGTTTTACGCGGGCGAGGGGGGCATCGCCAGTTACAAAATTCAATCGATTCTCGTTGGCGATAATTAGCGGTTAGCTTTCATGTGAGGAACATCCTCCCTATGTCCGGAACATGCGGAGGAATTGACAAGAGAGCTGACTTTGGTCTGTGTTAGCGTGCAGATGTACATTTCTTGCGCCTATCCTGGGTTTCGTTTGATTTTGTCTGGGCTCGTCGTCAATTTTCTCGTGTTCCCCCGACACGAAGAATATTCGTCAAACGATAACGCGGCGGGGGGGGGGGTTAAGGACAGGGTCGTGTAATGAGTGGTGTCACTTAGCGCTCGAGATTCCTACCAGCTGGAAAAGAGCCATAATAGAAGGAGCTGTGGTGGTTCTTTGTCCAGTCGAAGTCCTCAGTCGCAGACAGACACAGCACCAACATAAGCACATGGCAGGCTGCGAACGCACGGCGAAGCAGCATGGTACCCCCGAGCCCGCAGCACAGCCCACGTCCGCTTCTGCCCCGGTCCTGCACCGACGTCCGCGCCGACGCCGCCGCACATATACGGATGTGCTAGGAGTTTAGAAAAAGTCAGAAAATGTGACAAAAACAGCGGCGAGCGCAGTCGAGGCGATCTCCTATCAGCCGGTGGAAGCACCTAGTGTGATGGACAACAAGGGGGTCCCGCGTCCCCCCGTGCAGAGCCAGAGCCTCTATTCAGAGTCAATGGAGTGTGAGCTCATCCTGCTGAGGCCGACAGAACTCATACAACTATCATTTCACATCTGTAAGCAAAGTCCACGTCGCAGAGGTTGATATATTTACGGTCCGCGGTCACGTGATCGGGACTGCGAGACCTCACACGGCCTCGCCCGCGTTCGCTGACCTTTCCAGGTGTTCCATCACTTGTCAGCCTTTTTCAAGAGCCGGTGCGCATTTACGACACCGTGTCCTCTGAAATTTAAAGTACAGGTTAATGATGGGACTTTATTTTGATATGAACTGCATGGTGGATTTGTTGTTTCGGTGACATTTTCCTTGAAATCACCTTTTATATTTTATTCATGCCGTTACCTGTGCGCCTATGAAGAGATCATTGGTTTCAGGTGCGCCCTCGGCCCGAGTCCCCTCCCCTCCCCGGCGTGGAAAGCCGCGTCCGCCCAGCGATGCGGTCCCTATTGTGCGACGCCGGCCGTGGCGCCGCCCTTCTCCAGAGCTGTCCCCGCTGCGCGTTTTGAAAGCTGGCCTTATTGTTGAGGCTGGCCGCTTTGTTTTTAGCCGTTTAGAAAAATGCTGAATGGTTTTGCCAGGCGGAAAGTGTTTGCACTGCACTACCCATTCACCTGAGTCAGTTTGGGACAATAATTTCACATCGGTATTACCTTGGCTGGATATCTGGGGAGGACACGCAGCACGGCTTTGACTTTGTTGAAGATTTAACCCTTCACAGAAGAAAATGACATGTGTGACAGCAGCAGCTGTTTGTGTGTCAATGCAGAACGAACGTATTAGCGTAAACAACAAACGTAGCGTAACAAGCGTAAACGACAAAAGGAATTATGCAAAGAAAATGTTTATTTTGTGCTTACAATGTCTCATATGGCCCAGCCATACATTTTCACGCTAACAGGAACGTCTCAACACCCGACTTCTGACGCCCAGCTCAACCTTCCGCCTTCGACTCAAACCAAATAATGCTGTCCTACTTTAGTGTCACGAATCCTACAAGAATTCACATTCCGACGACACACGTGCCTTTTTGTCAAGACACACGAGAACACACTGTTAGGACCACACGGCAATACGGCTACGACACACTCCGTTCGAATAATTTAAACTTCATATGTGAAAAGTAAAAAAAAAAACAGGAACAAATAAACATCTATCTCAAACGACGGTGCAAATACTGACGCTCCGCTGACCATGGAGGAAGCTAACTAAGAATCTCAATAATCATCCTCTTCCTCTTCACCATCGGGCGCAAACTCAATTTCGTTGTCCTCTTCGCCGTCCTCTTCCTCCTCGTCCTCTTCTTCCTCTTCCTCCTCGTCCTCCTCCTCCATGTCGTAATCCACGGCGGCGTTCAGCAGCAGTTTGGTGCGATTGATCTTGCTCTCGTCGTCGAGGTTGACGTGAACCTGGGAGGAAGCGGGCGAAGGCAGAGGTGAGCAAAACACACAACCTGAGGGACAACACAGACGCGGTGCGTTCGATGGTACGTTTTTTAGAGCGGATTTATATGAACAAAAATATTCACTCGTACAACGCTATAAAAACAGGACATTTGCCAGGACTGGTGAGAGGCAGAGGAGCAATTAACCTTTTTTTTTTTAATTAATAAAGTACTATTTAATTTGAAATTTTGCAGTTGTTTCATTTGTATAAGAAAAACAATTGCAAAGCCTGAATGGCAATGGAATCCTTGTGCGGTTTTGAAAAGTATTCAAACGTTCTGTTATGGATCGCATTGACAGTCGAATGCTAACACAGAAATGCTAATGCATTTTGACAGACCTGTTTGATCCTCCATCGTACGTGCTGGTCTTTATTAAAGAGCATATAATAGGTCGGTGGAAAATGCCTAACTAATTGGGTTTCTTTACATTAAAATAGGATATTACATTTTCAGTCTACATGCAAATAGAATAGATTTGACTTGAGGGATTTTCCAGGACGGCACAAGGTGATCAAGTCCATTGGGTTCATCTTCTCTTGTGTCCAGCGATCCAAAACCCTGTCCCACACTTTCAGAGATGCAAAACTAAGACGACTACAGCAAAGATTTGTGGGGTAACGTAAATCAATAAGAAATCGACAAACAGAAAAAAACGTGATTACTGCAGGCATGTTCGAGCGGTACCTCGGGTTCTGGAGAAGAGCAGTGAGAAGTTCCTCCCTCTGTCTGAGCGTTGATGATTGATTTCAATGCCCCTTCCTCAAACTGCACACAGAGCACACAGAATATCCAGCACCGTACCAAACAAATCAAGCAACAAAAGAAAAACCACGACAACTCGTATCCCGCTCTCACCTTCAGCCTGTTCAGCTGGTCTTGTAGCATGACTTTGATTTTCAGGAGAGTTTCCTCTTCCTTCTTCAACTCCTGCAGACGGCTGAGCATCGTTACTGGTTCCGGTCCACCGGCACCATTCCTCAGAGCTGTGACGGGACGGAGGCCGAGCGCCAGGAACAGCAGATCCGCCAGGAACAGCAGAAAACTTCTGCAGAAAGGAGGAGGAGAGGTGACGGCCAGTCTCATTGTTTGTGCGTCGTAACCTGCACGACACCTGTATCCGGTATGGACAGCCCCTCAGCGGCAATTGTCTTTATCCACCAGCCACTTGGAGGTCTCAGAAAGCCGGGGTAAAGTCAACGGACCCCGCAGGTAAGAGCAAATCTTAATATTTATCCCGTTTTGTGATGCGCATGTCTTGAAAGAGGGTCATATTTGAAGCGATACAGACGATGCGAGTCAGAATGTGTTTCCGCTTCGGCTGTGGGGGAAATAAGCGAACATTTGCCAAGCATCCGTGGATAAAATGACCCCGGAGTGACTGACGAGCGTTTTTGATGAGGATTACCTGTATTTTCGTTTGTGGAAATCACGCCTTTGACCGCATCTCAACGGCGATATGTAGCTATACGCAACGTAATGTGGCTAATGTTTATCAGTTGGTGCATAGCAAGTCGCCAACATTTACTTACTGTAGCTAATGGCGTCA
>CAAKHD010014204.1:0-24541 GCA_901007705.1 Fistularia tabacaria
GTGGAGAAATTTCACCGCATGCTTCCAGAAGACCCTCCCACAAGTTGGATTGGCTTGATGGGCACTTCTTGCGTACCATACGTTCAAGCTGCTCCCGCAACAGCTCAATGGGGTTGAGACCTGGGGACTGCGCTGGCCACTCCATTGCAGATAGAATACCAGCTGCCTGCTTCTTCCCGAAATAGTTCTTGCATAGTTTGTAGGTGTGCTTTGGGTCATTGTCTCCTGTTATGGGATGAAATTGGCTCCAATCAAGCGCTGTCCACAGGGAATGGCGAGGCCTTTTAAAATGGAGTGATAGTCTTCCTTCTTCAAAATCCCTTTTACCTTGGACAAATGCCCCACTTCACCAGCACCAAAGCAACCCCAGACCATCACATGACCTCCACCGCGCTCGACTGATGGCGTCAGGCACTCTTCCAGCATCTTTTCAGTCGTTCTGCGTCTCACAAATGTTCTTCTGTGTGATCCAAACACCCCAAACTTCGATTCGTCTGTCCATAATCCTTTTTTCCAGTCTTCCTCTGTCCAATGTCCGTGTGCTTTTGCCCATAAATAATCTTTTCCTTTTATTGGCCAGTCTCAGATGTGGCTTTTTCTTTGCCACTCAGCCCTGAAGGCCAGCATCGCCTCTTCACTGCAGACGTTGACACTGGCGTTTTGCACGTACTATTGAATGAAGCTGCCAGCTGAGGACCTGCGAGGCGTCCATTTCTCAAACTAGAGACTCTAATGTACTTGTCTTCTTGCTCAGTTGTGCAGCGGTGCCGCCCACTTCTCTTCCTACTCTGGTTAGAGCCTGTTTGTGCTCTTCTCTGAAGGGAGTAGAACACACCGTTGTAGGAAATCTTCAGTTTCTTGGCAATTTCTCACATGGAATAGCCTTCATTTCTAAGAACAAGAGTGGACTGTCGAGTTTCACATGAAAGTTCTCTTTTTCTGGCCATTTTGAGAGTTTATTAGAACCTACAATGTGATGCTCCAGATACTCAACTAGCTCAAAGGAAGGTCACTTTTCTAGCGTCTCTAACCAGCTAAACTGTTTTCAGTTGTGCTAACATAACTGCACAAGGGTTGTCTAATCATCCATTAGCCTTCTAACGCATCAGCAAACACAAAGTACCATTAGAACATTATGGTTGCTGGAAATGGGACTCCAAACATCTATGTAGATGTTGCGTTAAAAAAACGACATTTGTAGTCATTTACCACATTAACAATGCATACAGTGTTTTTCTGATTAGTTTAATGTTATCTTCATTGAAAAAGCAGTGCTTTTCTTTCAAAAATAAGGACATTTTTAAGTGACCCCAAACTTTTGAACGGTGGTGTACATCTGCCTGACTGCCATGTACAAATAGTACCTGTGTTTCATTCAAATAGATCTGGAGATGCCTGCCTCACCCTGTCAATTCAGTGAAGATGGGTTTGATGAAGTCATGCCACCCCTTCCTCCACCAGTGGACTATGACACAGACCCCCCCTCACAGTATCTTGAAAAAGGTAACACTGTATAACAGCTACCAGCAGATGCCCCACTGGTGCTAATGCAAATGCAAATATCAGTAACCACAATTATAATTATTATCCCCAACCCAGTGGTTGCGCTCTACACCTATGAAGCATCGAAGCCTGAGGACCTGTCCATCACTGAGGGGGACATCATCTATCTTACTCGTCGTCATGATGATGGCTGGTACGAGGGCTTCCTCCATGGCAAGCAAGGTTTCTTCCCTGAAAACTATGTCCAGTCTTGTGGCTAGATTGAAACCACCTCAACGCCTGACCTCACTAAGTATCTTTTCCTGATGCTTTAGATGTTTATGATCTCCAAGTGACTTGTATTTCTGATTCTACTCTAACTGTGATGAGTTATCATTAAGATTCTTGTTGCGGATGTTCAACTGGGGTTGTCAGACTGTGTCGTGCTCGGCTCCTGCTGACAACATTCAAAATGCGGTACATGTAAGGTTGCATGCTTAAGGTAGAGTTTACTTTCTTTTTGCATCATACATGACATGTTATGTAATTTGTGCCTTACTACCTACCTTACAGAGTGGTTTACATTGTACGTCCTATTGTATACTGCATTCGAAGTCACACAGTCCTTGACGCCATGCAATATGACCTACTTTTTGAGCTACGTTTCTCTTCTATGTGCTCCATTGCATTGTTCATTAAGATTATGCACAATAATGTGGTATTTTGGGGTGCATGGTTGTGGCATGATTGAGATGCAATGTAAATCATGATTATTTATTCCAATGATCGTAGATCTTAAGGAAAAGACTTCCAGAATTATACACACCGGTAATACTCTCATACTTTAACATTACATGTACACTGGAAACATCGAATGAGTGGAGCAAAAAACGTCTAAGCCCCAGTATCATGTTGGTCATGTATAATTTAATTAAGGGAAGCCACAATTGCGATGAATGATTGAATTTTTGATTGACGGTCCAGTAAGTGATGTCATGTCATGCATGACACCGTCCATTTCAAGATGGATCGCTGTTTTTCACAAGTATTTTGCTTATCATCAGGAAACCCACTAATTTGAGTAACGCAGTCATTTGAAATATTTTGTACTAATTAAATTCCAACAAATTGTGATTTGACTGGCTTTTTTCTAATGCGACTGATCAATAAACTAGTGAGTCTTTCAGTCAGCTGTTTCATGTTTATTTTTCAGTCATAATGTCACGTCACAGACGTCACATGACCTGTTCCGTATGACTTTCTCTGTTACAGTTATGTCTCCTACGTTACCACCCGTGCTGGTCACAGGGGCTGTGAAGGGATTAACATTTATGCATTATGTGTAATAAAGCACTATGTTAAGTTCTCAGCAAGATTCAGATCTATAAAAATGTTTTAATTTAGTAAATGGTGGTCATTTCCATTGTCCTAATTTTCATCACTTTTTGCCGGCTTTATCTTTTTCTTTCCTAAGTAGTTCTGATAATTTCTTTTACTATCTTTTCAACCGTGAAAAAGATCATCTCAAGGTGAACGTGGTGCTTCCTAATATTGAGCTCAGATTGCGACCAATTTGGTTCCAGCTAGTAAATCACAGAGTCATCAAGGCATTTCTTTTTGGGCACATTTTCAGTACTTATTTTCTAGTTTTAGTTTTGTCTTTACTAACTGTATGTCCTTTGTAAACTGGCATAGAAATACAAGATAATCTTGTAATATTGGGCACTTAGTTGATTTTAATGGATACAAGGTTTAGGTCAAGACAGATACAAACAAGAGACATATAGAGCTTCTCTTTGGTGAAATGAATTGGTGAATTTGAACGATGCTATTTTAACACAAATGGAATAAAAGATGTGTGATTCATTTATCTCTGGGGAAAATGAGAAATTGTGACCTCCTTGCACATTTGATTCAGGAAGAACAGAGGGAGAACAAGAGTGCCCGAAGTCCGCAAATGCGTCTGGAGTATAAAATAAGACTAGTGCACTTATTTGCTTTAATCGTGAGAACACGCATCATTGATTTGGGAGGAGTTTTTCCAATCAAATTGCAGGCAGTGAAAAATTGTGGAATCTTTTCAATCGGCCATGCCTTTCCAGATACAAGAACTATTCAGTTGCAGGATAATTCAAAATGATCAATATTGCTTGAAGGAGAGAATGTAACTTCTCACATTTAGGATAAATTCATAATGAAATGATTAAAGAGGGTCTTCTAAAATGCTTGGAAAGAAGAAAGCGTTTTTGATTTCTTTGCACATATTTTGACATTAGATTGTCATAGAGAGAGCAAATTCCATCTTCTGCTTGTCCTTTCAGCTATTCCCTTCTTGGGTCACCACAGTGAATCCCCATCGAAGCCTGTCCTCAGTATCCTCGCCTCTCACATCAACTAACTTCTTGCCCTCTTTCACCCAATCTATTAATGTCCTCATTGAGTTTCCTCGAGGCCTCCTGTTCCAACCTCAGCGATAATAATGATAATAATAATAGTGATAATAATAATAATAATAATAATAATAATAATATCATCATCATCATCATCATCATTTTTAATTAGCGCTTGCTCTCGATGCAAATTTCAAATCCTGTCTGACACCCCAGCTTCAAAAATTTTTCACCTCAACTCTCAACAGCTGCTCAGATCTAAACAGTTTTTCTTTGACTGTCTGGCCTCTTTGACTTTATCTCCAAGACATCTGTTTGGTGTGCGTTCCCGAAGGATCATGTTATAAAAATAGTCAATGAATGTAATAAGAAATTAATGTCATGACATCTGACTGAAGTGGATAGAGGAACTAATATTGCTTCTTTGTAATATATTCAATAGGCCTTGAAGATAGATTATTGGCATGCAGAGCATGGATCAGCACTAAAAACTGTGCTTTTAACTAATTTTTTTTCTGAAGCGCAGGCCATGAGGACACATATCTGCAGAAGAGCAGGTGATATAAACCAATTAAAGAATGCTAATGTATGGAGACAGAACAAAGGAGAATGTTTCCCTGTGGACCTTGAAGACAAAACTGCACACAATGAGCAGTGTGAGACAAAGAACTTAGAGGTGGCTATCATGGAAGCCAACAACTATAATAAGTACCTGAAGAAATTGTAAAGGTATCATGAAGAATTCAGGACATTTTTCATTAAAAATTTTAGAGATTTTATTCTGTCAGGCTGTGTTCCTGAGATACAAAATTCTATGTAAATACAAAAACTTTGTTCGGCAAATAAATAATAAATAAAACATATAATTAAATAAATAAATAAAAATAAATAAATTAATGTGTAACAAAATTAAGAGGATGCAAAATAAACATCAGCTAGCATAAAAATACAACTGGCAATGGTCTAATAAATAGGCATAACATGTTGAATTTTGTCCAGGACCCTCAGCCCCGCTTTTTTTTAAGCAAGGTACTGATCATTTATCAGCCAGCTCTTCAAAATGAATAAACAATACTATACGTTGTAATAAATACAATAAAAAGGTCAACACAAAATGCATTATATATAATGCATATGTAAATATTCTCATGGTGTAGAAGTACAGGGCCACTTCCTGGTGGCTGATGGTTTCAAGATGGATGCTACAAGCAAGTGAAGACTCCTCAGGTGCATTTTAATTTCAGTGTGGATAACACCCCAATAACTTGCATGATCTTCCTGTTGAGACAAATAAAACTGCAATTAAATCTTTAGTTACAGATTCAAAGCGTTCATTGTCACATGCACAGTGTAGAAACGTGTTTCCCTGTACAGTGAAATTCTCAAAGGACGAGAAATGGGATTATTATGATGCATGTAGTGGCAAAGTCTGTTCAACTGTTAATTTAACAGAGCAGTCTTTCCTTAGCTATAGATTGGACTTTGGTTTATACGGCAGGACTATCATCATGCATACAGAAAGCGCTACGATTGGAGAGTTTGTACACTGTACAAAGTAGCATTAAGACATCATACCTTGATTTTCGGAGTCCTCTTCAGCTTGGAGAAGTATTTTCTCAGCTGTTTGCTATGGTTCGCAGCTGTTTGCTGTGACAACTGCAAACAAACAATGCAAACAATTTATTAACAAAACGAGAGAAATTGAGCAGGAAGGCTTTTTCAGACTGGTCTCAGTGTGTCAAAGTTCAAGTAGTTTGTCCATCACACATAGCCTGTCAATTGTGCGAGGGTAAGGTGGTCTGTTATTGGTCAGTGTACTTACGCAATTGTCAATCTCCTCTATCTGCGTGTTGAGGATCATCATAAAGTCGTCGTTCAACTTTGAGTCCCATGTGATGGTTGTGCTGTTGACATTCTCATAGAGTTTGTAAATCTGATCCAGCACATCTTTGATGAACACCAGCTTCCTTTGCAGCTAATGGGAGACAAAGAGAGAGAGAGAGAGAGAGAGAGAGAGAATGTAAGTCTTTAGTCTGATTGGCCGAAAAAAGTAGTACATCATTAGACAGTGTGATGATGTGTAAATTTGGTGTCAATATTGAAATCAAGAAAACATTATGAGTGGAGTGAAGAAATGGTGTGAAGGAAACACTATGGAAGTCTGTAAGCTGAGACTGTAGATATGTTAGATAAAGAAAATGATAAAAACAAACCAAGCTCTCCAATAATGGAGATCAGGTTGTCTGGTTTCATTGTCATTTATTTTTCCTTTGAATTATCAAGAAATTTTTTGCAAGTTATCAGAATAATGACGACTCTTTTTAAAAACTCTTTGCAAATATAAGAAAAAAAAGACCTTTAAATGATCTCACCCTCTGCCTCTGTTTATCTTTTTTTTAAGTAGACCCTCAGTTCAATTTTTAGCACTAATCGTGGAATAAAACATCGCACAATATTTCTGATATGCAGGTCAATGCAAAACTGCCACAGAGACCAGTGAACCTCAGCATCACCAACATGCAGGTGCTATTATGATCCGGTTGTCACAGTTTTACCAGCTTGGTATGAAATTTTATTCACTTCACTATGCAGATCATCTTATTTCTAAAGGGCTGAATATTTTCAACGCACTGCTAATATATGAAATATAAAAACGATCAAACTTACGTCGAAGTTCCCCGCACACCGGTAAAGACGGTATGGAAATGCCACAGAGTTTTTGTCCTGAGCCACAGGACCCGCCTGAAACATAAACAAGATGAGTTTAAGACTTCTCGAATTTGCCTCCTACACAAACAAGCGATGCATTTGTAGAGAAGATAAATCACCAATATCACTTTCTCCCCCTTTTGGGTTTTTCATGCAAATATTTTCCCACAAGTATTTTCAAACTCAAGATGGAAATGAGACAAACACACAGTACAAAAGGTTCTTCTGCTTCACTCAACTTCAAGAGAATATATGTTGCTGCTTCCAGCGGGGCAATATCATTCATCACCTCACAATGAAAATAACTTCAGATGAAGCAGTCTTGAAGATAGAAGTGTAAAATATCCCGATCAAAGGTCTAACCAAAAGGCTTGCAACAACCTCAGAATGTACTTCACCAAATTGTCTCCTTCAATTTAGCAGTAAAAAGAAAAGCAAAATCTTAAAATTGATCGTACTCACCATCTGTTCTATTAGCTTCATAGACTCGCTGCTGCGGTGAACGTAGTGCTTCAGCCACTCACAGCAGAGTACAGGTGAAAGGAGGCAGAACAGGATGGAAAGGTGTCCAGCTATCATGATCACGTTGTTCATAGTGCTTGTAATGCAACCATCAGTCTGTACGATCTCTTTTATTCCAGATTTCAAACAGAAAACTGGAGACTGAAACCAGAAAAGTCCCTGTTTCCCTTTCTACTTTTCAAACCTGGAGAGTATGCAAGCTCTCACTGGGATCCACCTCTCTTTAATCTTTGATCATAGCTATCAACCATATCAACATAGACACATGCATATGAACACACGCATATTATTTTGTGTGCATGGGTATGTATATTTTAATTAAAAGAAAGTTAGTCTACGGTTAACATATCTTAATGAGCATATATTCAGGGAACTTTGTTAATGGGGAATGCTGTAGCTAAGCCATGGCTATACAGATTTCAAGTTTCATAGTTGGGATACTTTGAATTCAATAAAATACATCATATATTACTTATAACTTATTATATGTATTGTGAGCAGTTTTGCTGGTATCGATTTTATTTTTGTGTGATTTGATTTTGATGAACACAATCATATGCATTTTACTGTTATGAATAAATTGATAAATAAAAAGTAAAATATTGCATACATACATACATGATTAAATCAATGAATAAATAAGCAAAAACAGGTATCAACTATGAAGAAAATCATGTATAAATTAATTTAAAGAAATAAATAGATAAATGGAGAAAAATACTTCAGTATCATTTGTTGAATGTAATCTTACACTAACTTCTTATTTGTAAAAACTACGTTAAATTAAGTTTCACACTTTCATTATAGCTACGTCACTCTCTGCAGGTGGAACATTTTCCTGCAGGAAATCCCTTTCTTTTTGATTTCTGACCGCCTCAGTCGGAAGTTCCGCTGTCCACAAAATAAAAACGGGTTCTGTCTCCGTTGATAAAGAATACATTTGCGTGCCTGAGTGCCTTTGTTTTTATGTTTGTTTGCATTTGTGTGTCCGAGTGTGGGTCTCGCAGGGGTCGTGTATATCCCCAAGTCAGTCATTTTCGTCATGAAAAGTCAATGCAGCACAACATGAAAACGACACTGAGCTTTTATTTTGAAGGGCCGTCCTCGCTTCGCTGCCGCTGGTGTTAGTTAAGACGAATAGGTGTTTTCGCTTTTGAAATTCGCTTTCTGGTCCTCGGGAAACCGCCAGCAATGATGCAACACGATGATGTCATCATCATTTATGTCACTCAGATAGAAAGTTGTCAGAGGGAGGGAGGGAATGACCAAACACAACGGGAGTGGAACGCAAACGAGGGAAATCTGCGTAAAATCTAATTGAAGACAGAAACAGAAATGGGATTAAAACAGTAATATTGTCCGTATATCATACTTTCAAACTCCGTCTCGCAATTCACTCGATTTTCATACTTTTTTTTTTTTTTTTTTCATAAATCGATGGCAGACTTATTCATCGATAAGCTGTAATGTAAATTTGTGCTTGTGAACGTGGGCCTTAGAACGACGTAGCTATTCTTTTAATTGGACGAAATGGCCCATTAAGCTTGAAAATCTCAACTATTTGGAAATAATCACGTTTATTTTCATACTGTTAATCTATTTGATTTTATTATTATTATTATTGAGAATATACAGTTACTTTGGTTTTCTATCTATCTATCTATCTATCTATCTATCTATCTATCTATCTATCTATCTATCTATCTATCTATCTATCTATCTATCTATCTATCTATCTATCTATCTATCTATCTATCTATCTATCTATCTATCTATCTATCTATCTATCTATCTATTAAAAATATCAATATTTGTTCACTATAAAACGAAAGGGAATTTCGGAAACAAATGTCCCATAAACATCAGCAGACGGAAGAGAAGACAATTTTGATTGGTCTATTGGAATGTCTTTTCTCTTTCTGCGTTCTGCATTGGCCGATGCGACAGAGAACCCGCCCCTTCGGAAAGCGCGGTTCACTTCCTCTGTTTCGGAAACATGTGAGTGACTTAAATTCAATTTTTTACCAAGTTGAAAAAAACTTCAGACAGATAGGTTGGATATGTTTATTTGAGTTCGTTTCATTCATTAGGTTTATACGTATATGTGCTCAATGTGTAGGAGAACGTAACCCTAATTTTCCGTTCTAAATCCGTCATTGTACTTAACTTTTATGCTAAAAGGGGTTCCTGTCAGATGCAGGCTACCGTTAAGACACAGTCTTTTCTACATTCTAATAAAAGCTACATACAAAACAAATTTGATAAGAATAATGATTTTTGCTGAATTCTGTTAATCCAGGATGTGGATTGATATCATTTTATTTGATCAAGCATGGAAACGCACGTAACAGAAAGAAACCACACCAGAAACGTGATTTCAGGTGCAAAGAGGTGATTTATTTCCACGTCTACAGGTTTGATGGTGTGGAGGTGGACATCCTGGAGTTCACGGTTCCTGCGGAGAACAACAAGACACTTTTTGTGTGGGACATCGAGCCACACCACACGGAGACACATATCTATGTGAGGGTTTCTGCTGAACTATTTCGCTTGGTGTTTTCCCCATGAAAGTATTCTGGCCCGGAGGAGAGTTCAAGATAGTGTCTCCGACACAGAATTTCTGGTTGTTCTCGCATGATGCAAGACTATCAGTGAGCTGTCCTTGGGAAAGGCTGAAAAGGGGGCATCATTCGACGGGGTGACTAAGTAAAATACATTCGTTATGAATCATTTCAACAGTTATTTGTATTTTAATACAGTCTATCCGGTCAGTATCACAGACATACTAGTAAATCATGAACAAAGTTTCAGTGAATCATTACCAAAATGTGTATATTTAAATGTTGGTTTTGCAGATTTGGCAAATTTACTTTGGCAAGTTTACAAATGTCTTCTTGTATTTGGGTCAACTGCATCAATGATGTGTGAGACCTTACCATTCCCCGACCCCCTTGTCCCACACCTCTCCTTCCTCTCTCTGTTTCTTTCACATCTATATCCTTTGTTGGAGAGATGGATTCTTTAGAATAACTGTTTATCACTCTGCTCCTTTTCTCTTTGTGTTGACGGTGTTCTGCTCATGTTAGCTATGGATGCTAGCTCAGTGACTTGTTAATGTAAGTTGTAATATGGGAACCGGTTTTGTAAAAACTCAACAATCACTAGCAGTAATACATCCTCTCCATCAGGACGCTTTGCAAAATGTGTTCTCATCCTTCGGGCCACTGTACCTGGTGAAGGTGTGTCCCAATGCCCCGCTGAATCCCCCAGGCTTCTACGCACTTGTGAAGTTCTATTCCAGCAGTCAGGCCCGTAGAGCCTGGCAACAAACCAATGGACATCCGCTGTTCCAGAAACTTCCATTGAAGGTGATTGAACATTGCCGTATTTTCGACTGGAACCTTCCAGTTGTCACATCAGGACGACTGATAGCTCCCGCTGCTCGTGTGAACGTTCTCCTCTTCACAATGTTTACATGCTGATCACGTCCAAATTTATACAGTGTATTTTATCTAAACCCTCAATGACTTTAGCCTCTGGAAAAAGAAATACAAAGTAAGCCTTTGAGCCTAAAACTTATTTGGATTTTTAAAAATTGTTTGTTTTATCTTCAAGGCTGTTTTTGTTAAACCTTTTGACATTTGTATTAAAAAAGCCTTAAGATTGAGAAGATCAAAAGAAAACATTATTGTAGCGTTATGTTAATTTTAATGGATTAAACATTAATTTCTCACAATCATTTCAAAGGAACCTGTGGAAAATGTGTCATAAGATTTAAGAAATTATTCATAGAACTGTTAAATGTCAGCAGCTGAAGAAAATCCAAGAGCCCCTTCATTATAGATAAAAGATATTTGCAAATCACTACATAATTCTAAAATGTTCTTACCAAAGAATGGTGTAAAGAAAACTGCAATTTGTAGCCCTCTATTAACCTTTCAAAATGTCATACAACTGCAAAAGGCTAAACACTATAAATTTAAGTTTCTGAAAGAATGTTAAAACATTTGAAGAAATATTGACAAAAAAATCTAAACTAAATAATAATAAATCTTGTGAAAATAATGAGCAGAGTTTTAGTTTTTTTGCTTTGAATATGGATGATTTATAAAGCTGATGAAAATTGTAAGAATTTTTTCACAATAAATAAATCGTCTGTGGGTCAGGTGAGGCTGAGCACGAAACCGACACCCAACTTCCCGTCGAACAGTACACTTCTGAGCCATGCCCGCTGCCTTGACCTGGCCAATCACTACCTGGGGTTTGACGGATGGAGCTCCGAAATCATTATGGTAGGCGGCACCTCATGATCCTCCAGTTGTGCATTAGACAGGTATATCCCTGCAAACCTGCAAGTGAGCATACAAGATGTAGACCCACCACCAGATCTACAGGCCTCTTACCTGATGGTAATGTAACTATTGATGTTGACCACTGCCGACACTTACATGATGTACAGCCGTCAAACACACAACTCCGTTTGTCAGTCACATACCTTTTTTGTTTTCTTTTCAGCAACTTGCTGGTCTTATTCTTAATTCTTTTTTCAAATATATCCATGCGATCTTTGCTGAAAATTGCCTTTATAAACGTTAGCTGAGGATTTTCTTCTGTATTTTTGTACGCGAGTGGAATTTTCATTGCTACAACTTTTTTTTTTTTTTTTTTTTGTAACTTGGGTTTCCTGATATTTGAATTTGCATTTGACAAGTGAGAACAATATCAAGTTTTGAGCGGTTGCCTAACTTGATGCTTTTCCCAATTGGACAAGGAGGTATGCCAGTGTACGCTTGCATTGATATACAATCCAGTTGGGACTCAAAGCGTTGCCTCCATTTATTCATTTGAAAAGGTTGGTACCTAAAGGGCAGTAGAACAATGGAACCATGTGGCTCTTTCATCAAGCAGATCAAATTGGGTTTATTAAAAGGCTAATATTTTGACTGGTCGTGCCGTGCAGAAGCTCCTTTTCTCCGTCTTAAGCCTGAGTAAAAATACATTTTGTTTGTGGGAGGGGGACATGTGCTGTCTCTCGGGTATACTTGGAGAGTGTTTAACTGTAATGCAAAATAATGAACAGTGGCATAATTGAAATGCATACAACATTCTTATAAAACAAATTCTGACTGCCGACCAGGCCAGCTGCTCACATTATCTGAACATCTAAAGAGCTTTGAGGTGTTGACGGAGAACAGATTAAAAAGGGAGAGGTCAGTAACCTGTTCCACACAGTGTGCTGAATCTCTTTACAGATTCAGTTTTAAGGTCAAAAAAGAATGCAAATAAACATTCGAATAACATGAATGTTGTTGACATTCATTCATAAGCCATATTGCCTGGGCTGAAGCCTTTCCCACCCTTGGCCGGTCGATAGTCGATCACAGAGGCACATATAGAGACGTACGACCGTTCACTCTCTCATTCACGCCTCCTGGAGGGCCCTCAATTAACTTCCATGTTTTTGGACTGTGGGATGAAATCGAGAGCCTGGGGAAACCCGTGCACACAGTGGGGAAGCCCGTGCAGACACAGGGGGAAATGGGACCCCTGTCAGGACGCTATTGCTGTGATGCGAAAGCGCTTACCACTGTGACACAGTGCCAACCATAATCAAATACTGCATATATTCCAATGGCAAATTTAGGCATTGTTCAATTCAAAGACATTGGACAAAAAAAACAACAAAAAAGTACTCCTGTTTTTTACCTTCAGATTCTTTTTTGTTTTACAAAAGAAGAGAGATAGAGTATATATACATTTTGAACCGGGGGATAGGAGAAAATGTAGTAGTTAAATAAAAACATCCACCCAATCGAGCACATCTACAGTGTGTTTTTTAGAGAACAAATCGAGGATGTGGTGGTTGATGCAACCACATATGCATATGTTTGCACATGGGCCACAAACTTGGAGTTTGCAGGGAGTGTTTGAAAGACTTAACTTGGCTCCCCCCTCTCATCACACCAAGTGTGGCGAGTGTTTCTTCTGTGCAGCAGAAAAATTAGCTGACACAAATGAATTGCTCTAAAATTTACTTCAGGGTGACTATGTATGAAAAAAAAATCAAAATTGCATGATTGCATCACAGAATTATATATCTATTCATCGGGGTTTCTAGCTTCCAAGTTGCCATCAAGATTTTTGAATGCCTTTCCCTTTGGTTGTTACAAGGCACAGTAAAAACAGGGTCTTCTTGTTTGTTGTCCTCAGCTGAAGGACCTTTCAAATGATGAAGACGGGGACAAGCAGGAAGAAGAGGAGAGACAGACCCTGAGAAAGGGCTGCTTGTTGCAACTGTCCTTCCCTCATCATGGAATGGTGACTAGAGGAGCTGCAGTCGTGGAGGAGAGCTTCATGAGAACGGGTTAGGAAGCCGGCAGCTGTGTCGACCAGGTCCACCACCTCTGCCGTGATCTGGATCCTTGCACTGACTGCACACAAACTGCTAGTTTCTAAGTCAAGAGGGTAATTCTGTTCAACAGGGACCGTATCATTCAGAGATTTTAGCCAAATGTTATCTGTTTTAACTTCTGCTTGTTCATTTGTACCTTAAGTTTCTGCTCCCAGAGCAACATTACCTTCAAATGTTGTTAAAAGGCCAACACATTACATGTATTAAAAAGGGGTGATGACACGTGTTTTGCCTTCAGGTCCTGAAATGGTCCTCCGGCAACACTCTCGACTGATGAAGCGGGCGAGAGAGAGAGCTCTGGTTCAGGCCTTCAGCTCCGTCCTGCTCATAGTACTTGGTAACATTGATTGTAGCTACTACTTTTACTCCACTGCTTCTTATGCTGCTCATATACCACAGGGTGGTGTGACTGTTTAAACTGCTCAAAGTACAGCCTAGAGTTACAAGTTATGGTTGAACATTTATCAATACATGAGTACAGTGCATCTTGTTTGGTCTGTTGTAATGATTCGCGATTGTTCCTTGTGTGTTTTAGGTGATAAAGATGGTAAAGTGAACATTGCCCTTCGATCAACAAATGACGAACTGTCAGATGATGACGCCTCTGAGCACATCCAAGTAAGTTGATCTGCCCACGTGTTCTTGATAGAAGTACTGGTATGTTTTTCTTTTTACTTACTTCCCTAAAATTTTGACGATGTTATAAATCCCTTGCGGGAAATTGGTAATCCTCTGAATTTGTTCTTCCATGAGCAGCGGGCAGCCACCTAGCAGTGCTCAGGTAGCTGTTAGGGATTCAGTGTCTGGATCATAAATACTTTGACAGGCTAAGAGGAGCTCTGAAATATGATCAGAAACTTCCGGTTACCAGACAACCACTAAAACCACCTTCCTCTCAATGTATTCACTGCGATGACAGGAAGCCAGTTTTCGAACTTCGACTATAGAATCGATTTAGTGTGTTACAGCCACATTTTCTGTGACCGCCTATTGTTTTCCCAACCGGTCTGTCACATTCTTGCTACACAGTGCATAGTTTTGGGAGGGTAGCGTGTCCAAGGTCACCAGGCGATTGTTAACCAACTTTTTAGCAGTTTACAGTCATGGTTTGTTCATTATTTTTGGCTTGAAATTGCTTAATGCATGCCTGATATGTAACAGGTGAACCATCTGTCTCCAAATGAAGATGAGAACCTGGGCGAAGAGTGGGACCTGACCATATCCTAATATGCCGCTGGTGAAAAGGTGAAAGACAGAAATCCAGATTCACTTGATTCTGTAAAAAAACCCATTTTATAATTTTCTCAAGTTCCTCATGTCCTCTTTACTCGACTGACCGTATTCCAGTGTGGTTGTGCTGAACTGGCACGGATTCACAGAATTTATAATGAGATGTTGATATTGAACTTTAAAGTGGGCTTCAAATGAAAGCAACCATTAGACGAAGTAAACGAAGGTGGTAGAAATCATTTATTTAGAGAGTTTAAGTATGTCACCACACTATTTCACGAGTGCATCACAGAAGGCTGTCAGAAACATTGATGGCTATAGAACACACAACCATTGAACATCAAGGTGGCAGTAATGCAAAACCATGGATGCCAACCACTGTTAAAAAGCACAGAAGAAGAACAGAGAATACCACCAGTTGTGTCCAAGACTTTTGTCATTTATGCGCAGGCACTGCACGAGGTGTTATGCTTTGAAGAAGAACAGATTTACATGTGGAGTCAAAAACAGAGGGAGGAGACAGCTTTAGATTGTTAGCTAAAGAGCCTTTTCAGTAATTGGTCATTCTAAAGGCTGATCTTCAGCTGGTTTTCAGACAACGTAGAGCGACAAAACACAAGCAGTTACAGTCAACTTTTAGTTGAATTGTCAGAGGACAAGGAAACAAAGTGAAATTTGCAGGTGTGTCATGACCGCATGGAACACCAGGTTGCAATTGGATAAATGCTAGAGCAGTTGAAATGCAGCAATTATGAACATTTCAAGGATTTCTTCAGAGTTGTGGATCATAAGATTGATTGTAAGTTGATTAGAAAAACAAAAACAAATTAGAGAAACATTTCCACGAAGAGCAACATTCCATTTGATTTTTAAGAAAATCAATTCAGAAAGTGATACAGAGCCTTAATAGTCAAGAATTTGGCTCTAGATTAAGTACAAAAAGACGTTCTCGGGGTCTTGGAAAGCAAGAAAATGGCACATGAGATGAAGGAGCAAGACTGATGTGCTCTTGAAGTTGTCACTGGCTTCAAGGCTGAGACAGTAACGTGGACAGGAAGAGGAAACAAGGAACCAAATATCAAAACACAAACTGCAGCAAAAAAGTATTTACATTTAAAAAGCATTTAAATATGAACCATGACATTGAAGGTTATTGTGTAAGATGCTGGATAGACATTAGGGAAATGACCGTTTGGGCAGAAAGGGGAAAGGTAGTGGTTATAAATCTCAATTGCCAAAAAGATGGGAGTCAAGCAAGACCGGAGGAGATAGAGGATAGATTATGTTGTTGTGATGACAACAGTGGAAAGATCATGTCATGGGTGGGTGGCAGAAGAGATGGAAATGAGCAGTCAATTATGAAGCACTTAACGGGAAATTCATTTTGTATGTCTTCAGTGTGTGAAAATGATGCTAGTCACACAAGAACAGATTTTGCAATGGGGAATAAATCCATACTGGAACTTGCTATGGTCTGTTAGAACTCCAGCATCAATTGGGGAAAGGAGTGAGACATAAAATCGATTTTTCAACATAACGGAGTGTCAAGAAGAGATGCAAGAACTGTTTTTTTTGTTTGTTTTTTGTAAAGATCACATAAGAAACAGAAATTCCATAAACTTTGTCAACATCTTATGTGGAGAAACTGCTCCTGCTTTTATCGAAGTGTGGGAAAAGGGGAAAAATCCTAGGTTGCTCGAAGATGGTAGCAATTATTGCACTAAACAAGCTTAGCCAAGTTGCCAGCAGGACACAATTATGATGTGACATCCCATAACTGCCCACTAATGAAGCACACATTTTTATCACCGACCGCGACATATCATACAATTCAACAAGGTGTAACATTAGCAGGATTTTGAGTACAGCTGGCCCTCTCACGCCTTTCAATCACATTTGCTTTCAACTTAATGACGTCCCAGTCTCTGTTTGTGTGTTTTGTTTTCATCTCCGAGGCCATTGGAGTTATGTGCGCTTGCAGTCGTATGTGAGAGGGGCAGTGTATCGCTCTGTCGGATACCACCTCAGCGCATCTCGGACCAGGTGACCCAGTGTCTGGGGGCAGATGACGTGTCGTCCCGGATTAGGAAGCTATCTGTGTCTGCATGCCGCCATGTCTCTTTATGTAAAATCCTCCCTTTGTGCTCTGCCGCTACCTGCCATGCACGCCGTTGATCAAAGAACCCCACCTTTAGGAAGACAGAAAGATTGTGGCTTGATGTATTCATACAGATTTTGGATAGTTACACTTTGATTAATTTGTAAATAATTATTGTCAGTAAGTAAATAAATATGATTAAATGACTGATGATCATTTTGCGATGAAATAAAGGAAGAACACGGTCAGCAAATCAACCAACAATAGACCACAAAGAGTCGTTGAGTGAACAGTCATCCAAAATGAGTGGGTATCCGATCCTTAAAGCAGACCTTTGGACAGTCCTCTGCCCAGGCTCAGTGCTCCTCGGTCAGCCAGGCAGCACCAGTTGATTGGCTCAGCCTCTGGGCTCTGTGGGTCACGGGCTGATACACCTCTCTATTGCTAGCTCTTCTGAAGAAACCACACTAAACACCAGGGGGGTGAACTTTTATCAGCCAGGACATGGTGATGCCAATGAAAACCAAACAAAATTGCACTGTGATATCTATGTCATGAGGTGGAGAGGCTGGCTGTGTAACAGAATGCCTTCCGGTCAGTTCACCTTCCAGAGCAGCAGGCAGATGATGCTGAATAGAAGGATGCCAGCCAGGACTGAAAGCACAACGATCCACAGGAACGGGCCGGTGTCCAGCAGCCGCCCCAGCTCAGGATACACCTCCACTTGTATCTCCAGAAGCAGAACACAAAAATAACCATGCAATGAACTCTTTCAGAACACCATTATCCGGACAATCAGAAATACGTACATGTAAAGATCACTGAGCGGAATTAAAATGACTTTTTTATTTTTTTTTTCATTTTCAATGATACAGTATTAGTGTGTGGAGACAGTGCTTAGGAGATTCATTCGTTCATTATCTACCGCTTAGCCCGCACTAGGGTGGCGGGGATGCTGGAGCCTCTCCCAGCTGTCATTGACTAAGAGGCAAACAACCGTTCCCTCTTCTCAATTCACACATTTCCAATTAACCTTCTGCATGTTTTTTCCTCATGTGGGAGGAAACCTGGCTTGAGATGCCCTGGTCTCCAACAGAGTGACACAGGGGACAACATGCAAACTCGACACAGAAAGGCCCCCTTTGGGAATTGAACCAGGGTCCCTTGCTGTACGGTGGAAGAATGAACTGTAGAATTACTTTTCCGACAGCAACTGGTCTGAAGATGACTCGACACACTCAACATTGGGAGAAAATACAATTTGACCGGGTTGTATTTTAACTCCGTGGATCCCGACGACCACGAAAGCCTACTGGGCGTGTGTTAGCATTCAAGCAGTGTCTTAGCATTGTATGTGCAGCTGAAGGATGGAAGATCAGCAGCTCATTAGCCGCATGGTTACGATGTGTTTGCAGCTTGTCGGCACCTCTGTGCTGTGCGACTCCTCGCCGCCTCTGGATGTGTCAGTGTGCAACCTCAAGGTCGCCAGTCCTCGAACCAATACGCTCCTTGCATCGCCGAAATCCTGCAACACATAAGGCAGTCTTATCGTCAGTCGCTGTCGCTTGCTAACATGCCGGACCTGCAGGAGATGCTGGGCATCTTAACCTCCAACATGGTGGAGTTCCACAGTCTTGCCGTGACTGTTAACATTGCAGAGTTGCTCACGTTGACCAGCGGACACATGAACCTCACACAGGCTGCACCATGATCACAGTCCTGAAACCAGAGCGAAATCAGCACATTTTGTTTATTTGTTCTTTGTTTTTACATATATAAAGATACAAACACAAACACACATGCACACATTTTTTGGAGGATTTTACAGAGGTTAAAGTCAAAGCAGCGTAGCCCCAGCTAACATGTTTGTACCAGAGTGTAGGACTTATTTCTGGTCGCCTGCAGGTGACGGACAGGTCTAGTATTTTCTGTTCCCCCGTAGTTTATCAAATCATCTGGACTTGTCCTCCTCTCCTCGTCCTCTTCCTTTGTCTCCTTGAGACTCCTCCTCCTCCCCTTCATCTTTTCTGTCTCTGAGAGCTGAGCCAAGAGGAATTTGGGATAATGAATAAACAGAGCTGAGAATCATTACAGTACAACTTAAAAATGTTTATTCTCCCCCCTACTGTATATTCAAGATCCCATAATATGATAAAGTATTTTAAAAAAAAAAAGGACAGGTACAAGATTCCAGTACAAGATTAGTGATCAAGGTCAAAAATATAAGAAATCAGAATTGTTAAGGAAATGCATTTAAGAGGTCAGATCAGTGGTGCTGAGACATATTTATTTAATTCAAATGCTTGTGGAACGCTTGTAAATACAGCAGGTCGCCTTTTGAATACATTTGAATATACAGTATTTGGAGGGAAACAAATCTTCTACGATTGAAAACAAATCTTTAAATTTCCGTACTTCAGCAGAAATTGTTGTTGTACAGTGCATCAGTGAGGCAAAATACACGAATGAATCCTTCACTGGCTACATATTTCCTCACTGCCGGGGACCCCATTGAAAAGTAAAAGATTTCACAGTATGAAAAAAAGTTCATGTCATTTATTCTCAAAGCGTGTACTTTTGCAGTCTTCCAGATTTTTCCTCGGTTACCTTAAGGTGAAGGGGGTTGATGATGTTGCCAGGTGGATGACACCAAGGCTCTGAGGTACCCCTCACGTGGATGGCCGTTGGGTACAGGAGCCACTTTCCACTTGATGTCTCCAATGGCCAATCAAACTCCACCCCCAGGTTAACATCGTGATCTTTTGGCCCACCTCTTATGTGTACCTGTAACATTGCCCAGAGAAGTGCATCAGCTTGACTGTTTACCATCCGACAACCTGCAACACCTCCGGACCAACCTGCAGGGTGAAGAGCAGCAGGATGCCGACATCTTCTGTTGTCTTTATGGCAGACTGTCCAACCACCTGACCACTGAAGGGAGCAGGGCCTGGTGAAGTGACCCTGTCAGGCATATGTGGTCATGGTGATGGAGCGGTGAAGATCGGTGTCAAACATGGCATGCAATGACTGCACTTACAGGGTGAGAGACGCCTGGAGAGAAACTTTCACCAAGATGGAGACGGAGACTGGAGGCAAATCCGATTGTTCGCTTAGCCTGAAGACTCACAGACAACGGTTACTGATCATATGGTACGGTCATTATTCACATAACTGATTTTTATCAAACATCTATAAAAGGAACGTATCGATATTTTTCAAAGCTGAATAATCAGATGAAACCTTAGACCATTTAATGTCTTTGGAATCGATGAACTTGTTATCTTAACATCATTATTATTATTAAGATTATACTTTATTGATCCCCATAGGGGAAGTTCGGGTGTTGCAGCAGCAACATTAGAAGGAAAGGAAAAAGAAAACAGGAAAGATATATATATATATATATATATATAAATACATACATATACACACACACAATATACACATTCACATATATACGTATGTATTTACATATGGATAGCACAAAAAAAAAAAATTACTATTATTATTTCACGTGTTGCTATTCAGACATTTTGACCTTGAAATTAAAAAAAAAAAAATATATATATACTTATATATATCTTCTTGCTTTTCCAGGAGGAGCAGTGGAAACCATAATTACTTAGTGTTCTATTCATAATTGCGTCTGAATTCCCGGTCTGAACATTCGATTGCCGGCGTGACATGGCAGTCCCAGAGACTGAACACCTGGCAGCTTCATAGCTCAATGCTTCCAGCCACTTACTCTGCCGAAAAAAACATTTTCTTCCAGCTCTGCGTGATTCTAGCGTCAGAGTACCCTTCGCAAAAATTATGCAAAAGATTAATTAGTTTTTGTATTTTTGAAAAAGATTTTTGACAAGATTTCCCATCTTCCTAATTTTGTTGATGGCAGCAGATTTCCGTCCAAACAGATGGTCAGGCTTTGGTTATCTTCATAAAATGATGATGATGTCATCATAAACTAGATTCTTCCAAGAATGTACAACTCATCAAATTACATTTTTTTCACAATATTAACTACCTTCATCTGAATATAATTTTCATAATCATACTGTTATGACTTCTTGCAATATTATGCTGTTTTTTTTTCCTGGTAAAATCCTTCTTAAAACTTTCTTTTTTATATGTATTGAACCTTTTTTAATAGATTTTAACAAAGCTCATCCGTCTCAAGTATTAGGAAATTCATGTTCGGCGACAAAGAAGGCGTTTAATTTCTAAACATAGATTTTTTACACATGAATCAACCTGATTTGATGTGATCTGTTTGCTGCCCCTAAAGCTCAACTACTTGGGTATGGATGAAGGTGACGGTTATTTATGGTTCACCAAATGAAGTTCAACATCTTTTTAAAATCAATAGACTATCTGATGAGTATTTCCTTGGATTGGTCTCTTCTGTCAGAAGAATCGAGTCTGCCTTATCGACTGAAAAGCAACTGATTATGATCCATTTCTTCAATTCACCCATATTTTTTTACTCGATGACTCTTTTCTGATTTATTTATTTTCAAATATAAAACATATTTTCAAGACTAAACTACGAAATAAAATTATTGACTGGGTTGTTTTTTTTACAGCAGATTTTGGAATTATTTTTTTCAATATAGATTAAGTACAAATGGTATCTTTGATAAAAAATTCTTAAGAAAGTCACACTGAAATTTTGTGCTTCCATTTCTAGCATTTCTGGTTTTCAATTGGTGGTTGCAGCAACAGCACAGGCCGTGAGATTATTCCATATGCGTGTGTGTGTGTGTGAGGGTGTGTGTGTGTGTGTGTGTGCCTACGTGGACAACTGCAACACAGATTTAATCTCTCTGGTGTCCAGACTTCTATCAGATGGCTGGAATATGATCAGGAGCTGCAGCTGCAGGAGACAGTCGATCAGCAGAAGAAGGACTGTACACTGGATTATACAGTCTGGAATGCATTGTACTTGTGGTACTAAAGTGGGAATCTAGAGTTTCCTTACCTCCTGGTTGCTTCTGAAAGGGTTCCCCAGCTCACACAGTAGGACATCCTTGTCAACTGAACATTCGACAGCTGTGGAGATGCCCTTAAATCAGCAGGGGAAATCAAGTGAAAGATTACAAATCAGTGGTTTGTACTTAGATCCCTTTATTGAAACAAGCCAGGTCCGGTTTTCCCAGCAAGTGAAACTAAATTTGAGGATCTTAATTAGCAAGTCAAATGACTTTACCTTCGCTCGAACCCCTGAGTAAATCAATGATGGTGGAACGCTGACATGCAGCACAGTGTTGTGAGCATCTTCTGCTGGTCGTCCAGGTGACGGCGTGTTTAGGACATTTACCTCAAGCAGCAACCGGTTGATGCTGCTGCTGCAGAGTAAGATTTGAGTGTCGTCTTGCCTGGTAACAAAATGGCAGCAAGTATTAGCTGAAAGGACCGGGATGATGGCAAAGTTGACAAGGCATCACTGCGGAGAAGAAGCATCTGAAGCAGTCTGTCAGACACCGCTAGTCAAGTTCTGAGAGATTTTCAGAATTCACTTCTAAAGCTCTAAAGTTTTTTTAGGTAAAATGTCGTGAAGAAAATGTGCTCAAGGTTCTTTAGGGCGAGACCAAGTCAAGACTTCCGTCAGGTCCCTGTCACTTCCCACAGAATCTCAGACAAGCCTCCGATCCTGACAAGGAAATTCATTCCTGGGCACTCTGGCCGTGGGACTACCTCAGACAAAGTAATTTAAGTAAGGAAGTCATTTCTATCAAAGGGTTGGAAGTGTCGAGCCCACCTGGTAAAGGGTCTCTGGTTCTCATCCGTGAACTGGGCCATCATCCGCAGGTTGCTATGGCAAAGGTTATCAGAACCACATGCCTTCCGAATGTGGATCTGATGGAGAGACATATCAGGGATGGAATACAGGGATTCTGCAGGTAAACTTGAGCCGAGCAAGTTTTTTCTCTTGATGACCTTGACCTCAGTTCTGCGTCAGTTTCTAACGGATTCTTGTCTGACCTGTCTTCTGATGGGCCGTGGTGTCTTGGTCAGCACAGGTCTCAGATCCCGAATGATCTTCCTCTTCCCAGGGATCTTCTGGCTCAGAGAAGTGTTGAGCTGGAACACCAGAGGCTCGACTTTGTCATGGATGGGACTCTGTTCACCGAACAGAGCAATTCACACAGAACCGGCGGGTCAGATTTCCCTTCACAAAGTGACACAGTGAAGATATCTAGACCACGGGCAGATCATATTGTCCATTAACACTGTCTCACATAAGTTACATAGTTACATAATGTTACTATTGATTTATTGATTGAACGGAGCATTGAAATAAATAGCTGGAGCAAAGGAAAAAGAAACTAGGACGAGAGTAATTTGAAAAGATTCATTTGATCAGACAAGAATGTAAAAGAGGATCTGAGGGTAACTGAAACTCGATGAGGAACGTTAGTGCAAACTAAATCCATAAAACAGAAAGAAGTGGGTGAACAAAACGACGGCACGGCCCGGCTGAGTTCTTCTAGACAGGTTCAAAACATTCTGGCAGGAAAGCTGATCACACAGGAGTGAAACCAACCAAAGGAATGAAAATAAGTCCTGAGATCCCTGGAAGAACCTGAATCTCAAGACATCGGCAACAAAAATATCGAACATCAAAAACGAAAAAAACCACGGAACTCAAATGGGAGAGAGCATTGGACATACTCATGCAACTTCATGAAGAGGTTCATAAGTGTGTGTGTGTGTGTGTGTGTCCAGATACACGGCAGTCCCTCACCTGCAGGCCAACCTGCAACAACTCACAGTGATTCCTCCCGATGCTCAGGTGGTCGGAGAGGATCCTCTCTCCGTTGTTATGGATACGGAGCCGGGACTCGAGACGTGTGACGTCGGCGGTCAAGGTGAAGTTGATGGCTTCAAACACATTTAAGTTGGAGAAACAAAGTTCTTGATCTTTTTGGGGTATTTGGCCAAAATAGACAAAAGACAGGTTCCTCCATTTATATGTATTTATGTTGTGTTTCTGGTGTGTGATTATGGTGTGTGTGTGTGTGTGTTTGTGCGTGTCATTAGAATGTGACCTTGACTTTGAATGCTGATAGTAACACCCTTCTGTCCAGCTCCTTTGTTTTCAAATACATTATTTCTTTACTAGCTTTTTAACGTGCATGCAAGAGAATTAATGACCAGATGTGAAAGTTACTATCGTAGTCCTTTACCATGAGATGAAATCAAACCTGGAATGGCAGTCCAGCAGGGAGTGAGCAGCCGGGGGCAAAAATCACAAACAGCCAAAATGATAGCGGTAGAAAATAAAAACATGCAAACAAGAGTTGTGAGTGTGTCACTCTGACGTAAGAATATCAATTTTTAGATATGATTTATCACACACACACACACACACACACACACGCACACACACACAGGAGACATGAACACCAGGACACTCAAGGGCAGAGTACAATGTCAGTCAGTGTTAATGTGAATGTGTGTGTGTGTGTGTGTGTGTGTGTGTGTGTGCGCGTGTGTGTGTGTGTGTGTGTGTGTGCGTGCTTTTGTGATAATGTGTTGATTAACTGCTGTCTTTAATTGACAGCCTTTTTTTTTTTCAATCAATCAACTTTGCAGATTGTCCGACAGCTTGCGCACACACACACACACACACACACACACACACACACACACACACACACATAGGAAGGCAGCGAAGGGAAATGAATGTCTCTATTA
>CAAKHD010014204.1:25384-48326 GCA_901007705.1 Fistularia tabacaria
GGTTCGCTGGGTCGTTGCATCTGGGATTCAGGAGGAGCAGTGTGGTTTTCGTCGTGGTCGTGGAACGGTGGACCAGCTCTGTACCCTCAGCAGGGTTCTCCAGGGAATTTGCCCAACCAGTCTCCATGTGTTTTGTGGATCTGGAGAAGGTATTCCACCGTGTCTCACGGGCAGTCCTGTGGGGGTGCTCCGGGAGTATGGGGCACCAAACCCCGTAATACGGGCTGTTCGCCGCCTGTATGACCGGTGTCGGAGCCTGGTCCGCATTCCCAGACCCGTTTCCGGTGAGAGTTGGACTCCTCCAGGGCTGCCCTTTGTCACCAATTCTGTTGATAACTTTTACGGACAGAGTTTCTATGCGCAGCCAGGGCGTCGAGGGGATCTGGTTTGGTGGCCACCGGATCAAGTCTCTGCTTTTTGCAGATGATGCAGTTCTGTTGGCTCCATCAGGCCATGATCTCCAGCTCTCACTAGAGCCGAGTGTGAAGCGGCCGGGATGAGGATCAGCACCTCCAAATCCGAGACCATGGTGCTCAATCGGAAACGGGTGGAGTGTCCACTCCGGGTCAGGGAAGAGGTCCTGCCCCAAGTGGAGGAGTTCAAGTATCTCGGGGTCTTGTTCACGAGTGAGGGAAGGACGGAGCGGGAGATGGACAGGCGGATCGATGCAGCGTCTGCAGTGATGTGGACTCTGTACCGGTCCGTCGTGGTGAAGAAGGAGCTGAGCCAGAAGACGAAGCTCTCAATTTACCAGTCGATCTACGTTCCTCCCCTCACCTCTGGTCACCAGCTGTGGGCAGTGACCCAAAGAAGAAGATCGCGGATACAAGCGGCTGAAATGACTTTTCTCCGCAGGGTGGCCGGACTCTCCCTGAGAGATGAGGTGAGAAGTTCAGCCATCTGGGAGGAACTCAGAGTAGAGTCGCTGCTCCTCCACATAGAGAGGAGTCAGATGAGGTGGCTCGGGCATCTGGTCAGGAGGCCTCCTGGACGCCTCCCGGGGGAGTTATTCCGGACATGTCCATCTGGGAGGAGCCGCAAGGAAGACCCAGGACACACTGGAGAGACTGTCTTTATGCTTGCCTTGAAGCACCTTGGCGTCCCCCAGAAGAATTGGACCATGTGGTCGGGAAGAGGGAACTCTTGGCCTCCCTGCTCCAGCTGCTGCTCCCGCGAGATGAAGGGATGGATGGATTATTTTTTTCTGAAATATACTGTAGGACATATTTAAAAATCATGGAATTTAAGTAGTTTTGGTAAGAACTAGTTTTTAAATTAATGAGATGTAATTTTAAAAAATAGCTATAATTTAATATGATATGATTTTAAAAAAACTACATCATGGTCTTCTTGTTGCAGCATTCATATGAAATTGGTAAAGCACTCAGACTTATCTGTGCTATTGTTCTATTATTGAAAAAACATAACAAAAAGAGGGTATCAAATATGTTCAAAAATAATCAGACACATCTTTTCTTGGAAATTAGACTTTTTTTAAATGACATTGAAATACTTCTTAAATAAAACCTTTAAATACGTAGTTACAGGTACGTCCAAACTGTAATACCTGAGAAAATCACTTATGTGCAGACCAAGTGTTTGTGTGACTGTATGCTCTTGTGGAATATGTTGAAAGTCATAACATAAGAAAAAAGCTAGTGTTATTCAAATCCTGCTTCTGCGACCAGGACACCGGAGACCAGGGAATGAAAGTGGGACAAGACCTGCTGCTCCCTGATTGGTTTGCGGGACATTGAGGGATTCACCACTGTGGACCAATCAGAACGTAGAGTGGAAAGCTGGTTATGAAGCTTTTGGTTGACCTCCTAGTGTTCCTACTGTAAGACTACTGGTCCTTTCTTTAGCATTATAACCCATTTGGTTACTTTACATTTTTTGTTTATTGTGCAGCTCTCGTGTGACTAGTTTTCCCAATATTATTCACTTGTTTATGATATATCATATGTAAATATATTATTCATTTATTAAAACTGTAAAAAACTATTAAGCATTGAGTATGATTTATCAACAAGATATCGTGTATCATTTACATCCCATGACAACCAAAGATGAAAAACAAAAAAATCCCGCCAGGTTATGAAAAAGATGTTAATAAAAAGATATGAAAAATCTTATCACCATCAATGAAATAAAAACAAGAAAAAAGAACAAATTAAGTAGATGCTTAAACAATTGCAAGGAAAAATGTAAACCAAAACACAGGTTCTTAGTGTTTAAGTAAACTAAAAAAAAAAGCTAAAATGTCAAATAAGAAATCAAGAGTATACTGGCAAAATTGAGATGATAAAAATGATTGGAGCTAAAAACAAATAAAAACATGGAAAGCTAAAATAATTAAATGCAAACAAACATGTCCAAAAACATCTAAAAATGTACTCTAGAATGGCTGGAAGCAGCAGAAACCACTGGAAAAAAAGACTAGAGTTGATTCTCTTTTTTTATGACATAAGAGATTAAAATACATCAGAATGTAATTTCCATTAAATGTAATTAAAACTAAACAATCAAACCTGGCACATACAGAATTTTGATTAATACCATTTGCACAGCATTTATTCATACTAACAAAAAAATTATATGTCTATATATATATATATATATATATATATATATATATGCATGTATAATATATCTTTGTGCCATCCACAGTTATCCAAACTGTTCAAGTATCACTGGATATTTGTATTTTTGAATATTTACAGGTTTTACATTGAAGAGCTGCAGAGTCAGTCCTAATGTAGTCATCCTCTTCCTCTGAGAAGTTTGATGGCGGTTGGCGTCCAGACTTTGCATCACCGCGTCCTTTAAGATCTGCCCTCCCTCTATTTGATGCTTTCAAATCTGGTGACTTCAAGTGTCAGCACTAGTTTGTAAAAAAGCTGGCGGTGAAGCCGTCAGCGATCGACCTGTACGTTGTTCTCTTGACAAGGGTGGACGTGTTAAAGGCAGAGGCAGTCGAACTGTGGAAGGCTTTGTCTCAGCAATGGTTAAAAAATGGCAGCTGCACCTTCATGTCCGTTGATGTTTTCAGGATGTCTAGATGTTCTGGATGTGCCCTCAAAAGGGTTGGACATTCAACTGCTCCCGACAGTAGATGGAGTAATAAAAGTAGTTCACATCAGTGCCTGTTTGGCAAAACATTAAAATAGCACCACTGATTCTCAAAAATCTTAGAAATCAAACATAGAAAACGTATTGAATGTGTGAAGATAAAGAGCACTGCCACGGACATGACAGTAGTTTCCTGGCATCAGCAAGATACCAGCTTTCTGGTTGGATTTACACAGCTTGTCTTCACAAGTGTCATGTGCTCGGCTAACTTGTTTAGCCTAGCATGTCACAGACACAGCTTATCAGCATGGCAATACATGCTATGGAATCAGGACGGCCAGAGTGCAGTGTCCGTCGCCTTGCAGCAAGAAGGCTTCTGGTTCAATTTCAAATCATGCCTTTCTGCGTGGAGTTTGCAGGTTCTCCCCGTGCCTGTGTGGGCCCAGCTGCCTCCCATGTCCTAAACATGAAGTAGGTGAAATGAAGACTTGTCTGTGTGTGTGTGTGTGTGTGTGGAGAGCAAATAACTACAACGAAAAGCTGTTCACTTGAAGCCGAGCAATCAGAAAAATCTGCACAAGATGGCTGCCACTGGTGAGTGGACTGAATATCATGGCTGACTATTTATTGTGAGAGATGAGGGAAACTTTCATTGAGAAATGAACCGTTTGTTGGACTTCGCCTAGCATTTGGAAGCATATATTCTTCAAGCACACTCTTGTTACCGGCTGGTTGTCCTGCTGTTCCAAGCAAAGCAGCATAAAATAAAAGGTTATAAAACTAAAATCAGCATTGTTGATGTTTGGGGTTATTTCCGATCGTTCAAGCACATGAACACTATTAAAATCGCTAATTTGGAAGCTATTTTGCCAAACATTCCCTTCCACTCAATTATGGCCCTTTGGTTCAGTGACAATAGAAATCAACGATGAAGTGAATTCTATTATTTCGTCCTTCCGAGGGCAATGTTGGTTTTTTTAAACACACGAGTTGTGTTGTTGTGTCCAATATTTGTCTGCTTCATTTAGGCAATTTCTCCACCATAAAGAGTTGCTTTGGGAAAGAAAATAAGAAATTAGAATCAATCCGTTATTGGTTCGGCCCAGCAGAAAAGGATGAAGACTAGTGATAGTCTAACAAATGAGCATATTTCTCAAGATATCAGACTCTTCTCCCTTGACTTGGCACGCAGGAGTTTCAGTTTGGCTAGACATTGCCGCCGCATTTACCAATGAGGTGTCGTAACGAGGATGGCAGCTTGCATCGAGGTGTGTGTGTAATGTGATCAGCCGTCAATGCGAAAGGACAAGAGCTTCTCAGAGTGCATGTTGTTGAGAGTCCGCAGGTCCGGCAGCTTCAGCAGCAACTTGGTGAAACGCGGTGAATCCACATTAAGCTGGTTGTGGCCAAGGGAGAGGGATGACTTGTTGACTAGTAAGCGCAGCGCTTGGATGAGATTCTCCTGGAGCTGCTCCACTGACAGGACATTCTCGATACCCGAACGATCTGAGGGCCAGAAAACCAGAAAGGATGACAGAGACTGAGCTTCAAAAACAACTTTCGTCTCCTATCAGAAGAGAAAACAGATATCCTACTTTAGCAGAGCATTATTTCAGGTTGCAATTTGCGTGAAAAAACTATTGGGTTGCTGGTTGCTGGTTTTCATTTTTCAGTGCACAATTCATGACACAAACTTCACACAGTGAAGAGGTACAGTGTCACTTTTGTGTTTATTGTGGAATCAAGAAGGCTACATTTTGCAATCTGAGAATGCTTGCGACAGAAAGATTGAATACATGGTTCCTCAATGCTATCATTGATCTGAAATTGGAAATCAAATCAAAAGATGGTTTGCGAGTCTATTATTTTTAACCTGCAAATCTCAGTGTTTCTTTTACAAGTACGATCATAATGCAGGGCACAATTTTTCTATCCAGTAACGACTAGTTGTCCATTTTCACAGCCAACATTATGAGCCTGCTTACACCCTGGTAACAAAATACGATTCCACAAGTAACCCCCCTCAATTGCCAATAGGAAATTGATAACCTTTTTAAAGCAGAATCATTTGTGTCAAAAAAGAAAAGTTGAAAGGTGGTATTAAAGTATCCGGTCCCGCACCTGCCGACACCAGCACTATGGCGGTGAAAAGCCCCAGCTCCTCAGTGCTCAGCTCAAGGGCAGAAAGTTTGAGACTGAAATCAAACATGGCGCCCAGCAGCTCACCCATCCCCATGGCCCGCAGCTCCTCGAGGCTGTAGGTGGTGCCAGAGATGAAGGTCACCGTTTGTTCCTTCATATTGAACAGTGAGGCGAAACGCACCATCAGCACCTGGTGATGCAAAGAAAGAGTTGAGCAAGCCTACATGTTCGTTTTGCTCGACTGATGCATGTGACAGTTTATGCATTTGTGACTCATTAACTCAAAGATAATGACCACAACCTCATTCTACATGAAGCAGCTTATTTGTCTGTAATTTAAAAAAAACAGGACCTTTTTTGATACAACTATTCTCTTCCTCCAGCAAAATCTTCCTTGTAATTCCACAGGTGTTTGAATCTAGCAAGCCACTGGACTAAAAGGTAACAGTCAAGAGTTTGCATTTTTGAAAATTCCAAACTGTGAAATATTGTTCCTTCATACAAACATATTTTGAATTGAGTGTTTGTTTTTTTACTTCAAACTCTGTAAAGTGACTTTAGTGTACATGCAAGAACATGTGACTGGGACGAAATCATGGCTCATACCTCAAAGGTGCCGGCTTTAAGCAAGGTCACCTGGTCGCTCTGTGTTAAATTGCCGAATCCCGGGATGTGTTTGGCAAACTCCACCACTTCTTTGACAGCAGGAGTGAAGGACAGTGAGAAGTCCTCCCAGATCTTCTGGGGGCTCTTGGAGGGGTCGGCGTGTGGTTGCATGTTCATTGGACAAGCCTGGGGACAGAGCAGAGGCCAAACAAATGTTAAATGACCTTCCCGTCAAATACAATTGTGGACATTCTTTCCCTGGTGTTTTGGAGAGCTTATTCAAATCTTATTTTGGATTGTATCTCTGATAATTACCAGCACGACGCTTGTGTTTTTCTTCATTGGACAGTTCTGCCACTGTGTTACGTGACTACCCGGCACATCTCCCCCGATCAGATTGTTGTTCTGCAAGCCCCACGTCCTTTTGCTGTGGTGATTCTGAGTGTTGTTTTGGCTGTAGTCCGATGGCGGGAGGCAGTTGGCCCCATGGTTGTTATCGTTTTGCTGGTGGCTGCTGTTGAGGCCGTTGGGGTGGGAGCCATTGGGGTATCTGTTGGGCCCCGAGAGCTTTACCTCCTTGTTCTCGTGGGCGTGGCTATTGGGCTGGGGTGGCTGGTAAGCTTTTGTCAGCTTGTCGTGGGCATAAAGGAAGGTCTCACGGTGAGCATGAGCAATGGCCCAGATAGTGGAGTCCACCCGGGCGCCAGGGGACAGGGGGGAGGAGGGGGGAGGACTCTGACAAGGAGGGGCCGGAGGGGTTAAGGAGGGAGGTGGGGTAGGAGGAGGGGGAGAGGAGGAGGCACGCGCTTGGGCTGCTGGCTGGAGGGTAAGGGTCGGCCCTGAGCTCAGACAGCTGGAGGAGGAAGATGTTGATGATGATGGGGATGACGCGGAGTAGATACTGGCAAGCTGGAATTCACACTGTAACTGGTCGTTGACCATGTTGTTCATGGCGCTCTGCATCTCGGCCAACATCCTCTGTTTCTCCCGCTTAGGGATCCTACCAAAGCGCACCGCTGAGGACGAAGAGGAAGATTGACATCACCATAAGAGAGAAATATTGCTCTCTTTCACAGTTCAGATGAACAACCAGCCCTCTGACTTTCTCCGGACACTCCACAAGTTCAACCTCCGCCCTCTTTTTAACTAATTCAAATATACTGGCAGGGACATAGCAGATGACGGTCTACAAATGTTTAAAAGGTTTATTAGAATGGATAAATGGTCATTTATCTTTTGATGACTCCATTCAGAAAGTTTGCATTTCTTATTATCTTACTGACAGACATGCGGTTCATATTTACAAAGCATGAGAATGACTTCATTGCGGCTCAGACAGACGGTTGTGCAGGCAGACGGGAAGCTTACCATCACGGCTCATGCCAACCGAGAGGCACTTCTTGAAGCGACACTGCTGGCAGCGGTTCCTGTTGATCCTCATGATGGTACAACTTTCGTTCTTCAGACACTTCTTGTACTGGATGTTCTGCTGGATGCTGCGACGGAAGAAACCCTGCAGGGCAAGAGGATTTTAGCACTGAAATCATTCATTCATATCTGAGGCGGACGGGCTGATCCTTTGAGCATGCCTCACCTTGCACCCCTCGCAGGCATGTACGCCGTAATGAAACCCGGAGGCCACATCACCACAAACCTTACATAGCAGGACCATACCATTCAGCTCTGTAACACAGCAGCAAATGTCAAATTGTGTGTAAATATGTGAGGCCATTACATACAAAAGTGATTTCAATATGAAAAATTTACCCTTTTCATGCATGCAGAACAATTTGAGGCTTATCGATGTTTAGGGGCCTCGAATTTGATTGAAATTGGAGGACAAATCCAGGATAATTCATTTGACCTGAATCGTAGTAATAAACAGCGAGCATTTTCTTTTTCTTCTGGTGTTGGCTTGTCCTCTCATGGAAAGACTTAACAAAGCATTTGTCTAAACTTTAAAAAAGTAGGTATTTTGAGACAAACTGCGTGCTTTCCCCTTTAGGTTATTGTAGCTTAAATTCCAACATCAAACAAACAGTGATTTGGGCCCTGGCGGGCCTTTATACATCTTCACTTGGCTTGTCTTGAATCAAATCAACCTCATTTAAAACAACCTGGTTTGAATTGACTTGACATTACAGAATGTCACTGCAGAAACTGAGTCGTTTGGCTTGAAATAAAGGCGTCTAAAATTTAGGTTAGATAAACTTGAATCTGTTTGAGGTGATTCAATTGACTGGGATCATCTTGACTAAACTTACCTCCACCTGACTTACAGATACAAACAACTGAACACGTGAGTCGGATGGAGTTTATTCAATTTAACTCTTCTGTTGCATGAACTCAATTCACCAACCTGACATCACCTGAGTGAGCGTGACCTTGCGATGACTCAAGTGAGACCACCAGATTCTGACTGGTATAAAACTGCTGAGATGTTAGACTCTCTTACTGGTTAGACTGGCTACAGACTTGCTGGGTGACGATCTCTGAGAGCCACCATCGTCTCGGCCTCGTGGCGAACCACCAGCTGGGGAGGAGGCCGACGACGACCCGTCCTCAGCCGCTGAGCCTGAACTGGAGCCTCCGCCGCTGAGAAAGGAGGGGGGCAGCAGGGAGGACTGGGAGTCTGAGTTGTCACTGTACATCGAGACAGGACTGGTTCGAGTTGGAGAACCTCCGCAGGAACCCACGTAAGAGATCACCCCTCCTGAAAGAGAAGATTTTTGAGCGACATGTTATATTGGTACCCACTACTTCAATGGAGGCTATGTTGTAAACCAGTGTTTCCCAATCTTTTTTGGAGCCATGGCACATATTTTACATTTGAAAAATCAGCCGGCTCACCGCCTAATAAATATGTCAAATAGAATGAAACTGTCATCTCCATTTACTTACTCGGTGTGAAATCTGGCCCTGTTTGGTTGAACACAAAGCTGAGATTCTTGCAGGAACTGGCTGCTTGGATTTAGCGATGAGTTCAGAGACTCGATAGCTAGCTTTCAGAACTTTAGGGTCTAGTTTGGAGTCGGCATCTAAGTTTGCTTGGAACCACGGCACTGTTGGACAGCTTTTCCCCGCACATCGGGCATAGGGAGTCGGCTCGATTGGTTCCCAAGTAAAAGGGAATCTAAACACGATATAACTGTCATTGACTTGTCTTGAGCTTAGTTTTTACCTTTCTTCTGACCACTACTGTGGCCATCTGTGAAACATCCATTTGCTTGTTGTCACACAGATGTCGGTCACTGCAACTTTTTGGGAAGTTTGTTTGAAGTTTTTTGGTTTGAAGGGTTGCACAGTGGCGCCGCTAGCACTTCTGCCTCACATGGAGCCTGGGTTCTTTCCTCTGGGTTCTCTGTTTTCCTCCCACAGTCCAGAAATATGCAGAAGGCAAACCCCTCCACCATAATAAGGAGGCAGCTCAAGGAGGGGGGTAACTCATTCAAGTAATTTAAAAGCCATACGCAGTGCTGAAACCAAGTGACTTCATTCGCTTTATATGGTGAAAAGGACTAGGAGTATCAGGAGGGAGGGTGATAATGTTCTCAAATACCTTTCGCCGCTTACTGGAAAGCAATGGAACACCACGCTCTGAACAAACATCCAGCCAAAAGAGACATCTGAAACCTGGATGTTATGTTTACAGTTGCGTCAATTAAGTCAATGCTGAAAGTTCAAGAGGAGAGGGTTACAAGTGCATTGCGAACATTTTCAGTTGTTCACAAAGGATTAAAACCATTTCCGTACCACACAAAACACAACAACCTATTTGCAAGTGAATGAATACAGCCAAGTAGCTGCTGAATCACCAGCTGCTGCTGGGGATTCTACTTATTATAAGCTATTGCCTGGCCATCTTTAAAATGAATTCATAATCATTTGTTTACTTTATTAATGTTGAGTTAATCAGTTGTGAGTGAGAAGTTTAAACCACATTTATGTTACATCAGAAGCAAGTACAGGCTCTAGAAGACAGCAGTTGCTCTTCTCTCAGGAGCTGGATTTGGCCAGCAACCATCAAATCTGCAAAATACCAATGAAAATATATATTGGCAAAGAGATTGTGGATTTTTGAAGTAAAAGCCCCCGAACCAAACATTCCTTCATTCATTAGCCTACCCTTAGGGTCATGGGGAATGCTGGAGCCTACCCCAGCTGTCATGGGGTGAGAGGCGGGGTACACCCTGGACCGGTTGCCAGACGATCACAGGGCCACATATAGAGACAAATAACCGTTCACTCATTCACACACCTGGGCAATTTTCCCAATGTTTTCCAATTTCTGGACTGTGGGAGGAAAACAGAGAACCCAGAGGAAACCCACGCAGACACGGGGAGAAGATAAGATAAGAGAAGATAATACTTTATTGATCCCCATAGGGGAAATTCGGGTGTGAACATGCTAACTCCACACAGAAAGGCCCTCTGTGGGAATCAAACCAGGCTCCATGTGAGGCAGAAGTGCTAACGGCACCACCTTGCAACCCTTCAAACCACAAAACTTCAAACAAACTTCAAAAAAAGTTGCAGTGACCGACATCTGTGTGACAACAAGCAAATGGATGTTTCACAGTTGGCTCTTTAAACCTCTGTTGTTCAGAACAGTGTTTCCCAACCACTGTGCCGCAGCACATTAGTGTGCCGTGAGAGATCATCAGGTGTGCTGTGGAAAAATGCCCACTTTCACCCGATTGGTCCAAAAATGATTTATTCAACACCAATAATGTGTCTTTGTACATCTATCTATGTGGGCAGCATGCAGTGACTGGCGTGAGAATTATATGCTCCTCCACTAGATGGCAACAGGAAGTGAATTAACCTGTGTATCTACCTGCTGCTGCTCAGCAGAGTAATAAGTGATGCTTCGAGTGCAGCTGTGATATGAGATGGATAAATATTTTTAAAGAAGAAATAATCAAACAGGACCCTCGGGTCCTGAATTTTCCCATTTTGTCGGGAGCATTCAATGTGAAATTATTTTGATTTGATATTAAGACATACATGTTGAAGATGAGCTGGACACACACGAAAAAACTGTCCGTCCTATTCAGGACAGCCATTCAGTCCTTGGCAACATGATTCATTCCTTAAATGATGCATTATTGCTTCAGTGGTCCAGGTATTGTCATGCTACCACCATTAAATACACTGGCACAGACTGAGAGGAACATTTGCAGCTCAAACTGCAGCAATTATAATGTGTTCCTGCTGCAAATTCTGCACACTTAAACATACACAGCATTTCTGTGTTTCTCAGCCTGTGTTCTTTGGAGGACATGGCACTGAAATGAATTCCTGGAGACCATCACTGCGCTTGGTTTAACATATAGTCAGATTATGAGAACTTAGCATTTGACGCGGGCAATGCAATGCAACTGTTTAAAAGTGAGTAACACCTGTCATGAAGGCCATGTGCTCGCACACACACACACACACACACACACACACACACACACACACACACAGTTTGAATGCATCTGAAGCATGCACCTGGCCACCCGTTCACACTTTTGGAAACCTGCTGTAGCTTCTTGATCAGGCTCAGACAACAACACATGTCAACATTTCACACATTTTGGGGGGCAAACTGCCACTTATGTGCCATGATGCCAGAGGAGGATGGTGCATTTGAAGAAATACCTTTATTGTCACTTTCAGTTATGCACACAGCACAACATCAGCAAAATTTGACCACTGCATTTATCATGGATGAACCATAGGCAGAAGGCAGCTAACGAGCAGCGCCAGGGGTGCAGTTAGGGGTTCAGTGTCTGGCTTAGCAAAACTTCGACTAGCAAGGAGGAGTGCTGGAATTGAACCAGAAGTGCTCGGCTCCAGCCCCCTTGAGCCACGGCAACAGCAAAATTTCAGCACAATTTCAGTGTTTACTCACAAATCTCATGTATATGAATCAATGAGTTTCGATGAGCATTCGGACTCCTGCAATGTAAACATTTTACACGTATGTTTAGTTTTGATCACATTTCAATATGTATCACAAGATGGATTCATCGACTACAAACATGAAAACATTTATAGATTAAAACAAAAGTGTAATTTCAACCACTGAAGAACACTGACACTAACATTACATCTGTTTATTTACGATAACACTGTAATATGATGTAAGTGATGTAAGATGTAATACGATTAAAGGCCCATTCGATTCGATTCTAACTATAATAGTTAAATTATGAAAATCTTTTCAACTTCTGGAACATGATGTACGACAGTAGATCACAATTATTACCAGGTACATGTAGTTCCAGTATAGAAGTAAAGCTAAACAAATTATAGCTTTATGTTGCAAAAGTTAAGCAGTTACTGACATTTTTCACCGAACTTCTTATGGGACTGTTTACAGTTGAATTAGATTTCATCTCCAGCTGAGGGATGGGCAACCCCACGTGACATTAAGCTGATTGAAATGCGACCTTTTCACGGACTATACCTGAAGAAAAGCTGATTAAACTGCATTAAGAAGGAACAGAAAGAATGGATCACTGCTGTTACATAACGGTCAGGCCTCTCAGTCTGCAGAGCAGAAGGTCACAGGGTAATGGTGTCGGGTGTGCCCATGGTAACACACCATGTGCTGCTGGACCCACCCCTGCCACTCCCTCACATGTCCACACCTCCTGGAGATTTAGTGCCCCCGCCCACCCTTTCCTTCATTCCTGGCCTTGAACTTTGGCTTGTTTTCATTTCAAGTTGAAGATTTGCATAATTGTGAGGAACCAAGACCACAATTAGCTACTTTCTATATTTCATTGATCAAATATTTTTTAGTGGAGGTAATAAGGGGACATTCTGGACATTCTGAGATTTGATTCCCACGCTCCTCCTTGCCTGTCGAAGTGTTGTTAAGCAAGACACCAAACCCCAAACTGCCCCCCTGGTGCTGTTCAGTAACTGCCTTCTGCTCATGGTTCATCCATGATGGGTTGAATGCAGTTGTCTGCAAGTTGTACTGTAACTGAATGTGACAATCAAGGTCTTTCTTTTCACTGAAATTAACACAAAAATACTTGAAATACTTGAAACAGACAGCTATTATCCATGATATATGAAATGCTTCAGGAAGACGCTCTATATCAACTTTTGTTCAGGTTTGAAGCAAAAAAAAAGGCAAAGCTACAAATTTACAAGCAAAAAACAGAGCTTATCTTCAGAGCTTTACCTTCTCAAAACACGCCATATATGTTGTTCAGTAATTTCTCCTAAAGGACATACAATTCAAAATACACATAATTAACCACAGACATGTATCTTAGTATAGTATATATCATGCCACAAGTCTGGTCTAATACAACGTTAAACAATTCATAATTGCAATTCATATTCATATTCATGGTGATAAATTCTTGATTCATCATTATAATATTCTTAATTTTTTGGTTGCTATTGTTGTAATCATTTGGGATTTTCGAAATTTGTGGTTGTGAAATGGTGTTTCCGTAGGGCATCAATTTTAACAGGAGGTACATGACTCAAACTGACTGGATTTTATATAGCTGATACATGTTTAAACTCTTAATGTTTCATAACTACAAAATAGACTCAAGAGGATGATGCCAGATACATTTGCGACCAAAAAAAAACCCATCAGAAACTAAGTAAAGCCACCAGAGGACACAAATTCATAAAACTAAGTCGACTGCTGTTTCATCTAAAGACAGCACGTGTGTGTTCACTCGCTCCCACATGGCTGCAGTCACGCCCAGGAGCCACGTGCCCCCTCCTTTCAGTAGGTTCTGAGACAAGACTGGCTCCAGCTGGGCCCGCCCACACATATGCACTGCCAGTCACGCCTTCACACGCTCTCACGTTCCCACCATTCATCAGCAACACATGAAGTTGCACAGGTATCCTTTTCGGGACATTGAACTGACTACTATTTAGTACAGGCAGCCTGAATCTCACCTCAACTGGGAGCTAAGGGATGACATCATATATTAAACATTTTGGTGCAATGCACCCTCAGAGCATCCCACAAAGTATTGTGAAAAGGAGCCTCCATCAGTTGCTCGCTAACCAACATACACTGTGCCAGTCCACCATGACCTTGACCACATTGTCTTTGACCACAGTGAGAATTGCAGAAACTTTTTTTTATTTTGCCCTTGGGGCTCACGTGTAAGCCTCAAACATTATTCTCCTTAATTACTGAATAATTTTTGTTCCCTATTTTCCGACTGCATTTTATGACTTTTTTGTGAATTCTCTTTGTATCCCCTTTGACTTTTATATTTACTTGCAAATGATCAAGCTCTTTGTTTCTAATTTTTTATATAACTGTTGCTAATTTATGCAAAACATTATTCACTGATTTAAGGCAATGTCATGAAAATTCAAGGAAATGTCAACAGCCACCAATAAAAACAACAGGACAGACCTGCACGGTATGCGGTGAGGCTTCAAAACTCAAACTAACTGACGTCAGTTCATCATCAGCTTCATTGATTCTAATTTCACCCTTTGATATCAATATCCAGTGTATTCAGATTGTTAAAACAAACATTGCTTTCTTTATTTTCTACTTCAATTCGGCTATATGGGACGCAGGGGGTATCTATCACTGCGATTAAAGGCACAATCTATTTTATTCTATTCTAGAGCTGATAAATTCTATTTAATGCCACAGTACGGGACTGGATCAAAATTGCTGCTTGATAAAATGATATTAGGAGTTAACATTCAGTTCAAGAGGTTTTGCTTTTCACAAGTCCAACACTGTGAGTAATAAGCAAAACATGGAGCGAGCTGCTGACATGCGTTTGATTTTTCGGTCTTGAGATTTCTCAGAATTGAGATGCTCTAGCAGCTCAGTGAGTCACCACACTGTGGAGAGGATGATGCTGCTGCTGATCACATTGATCGCAAAAATATACATGCAGTCTAACACTAGAAAATTGCTCAAACCTGTCAGGTTAATTTTTCTACTAAAATTTGCGAAATTCCCAAACGGTTACATCTGAAAATTTGTACATTCGGATCGATAATGATAAAAACATGAAGCGAAAATGGGCAGAAATGTCCCAGAAATTTTAATGTAAATGATGAATTTGCAGAGGAATAACAAGAGTGAAATATCATCTTAGAGTTTAAGAAGACATTAATATAACTGACATTAAAAGTATAGTACATTGCAATTTGAAAATTTGGTAATTGCTTACCCTTTTGTGAAAAAGTAGAATTTATAATGTGATTGTTTCAGAGGTTATAAATGAAAATGGAGGGTGTTATTTTTACAATTATCACATCTACAAGACTAATTCTGTGAGGTTTAAAGAAAAATTAGGTTTGCCAATGCATTCGCACAGCAACACGAGAGGACGAACTGCCTTTGGTGACACCGATTCAAAGACCAACGATTTCTCTCAAAATTTCATGGAATCTGTCGAAACATTTCATTAGCATAAAAAAGTCAATTTAAATAAAGTGTGTATTTCTTGGAGACAATTGTCAAACAGACTTTGTGAGCAACAACAGATATGTGTGAGGGTTGCACATTTGGTCGTGTACATATACTTGTGTTAAAACTCTCAATCAAAGGGCAGCCAAGTCTTTGACATACATGACAGCGCTATTTTTCAACTTATTCGTTTGGCATTTTGGTGAAAACTGAAGGTTTCTAGTTTGAATGAGTAAAACGCTTCTCTAAAAAGTCCCAACATTCAGCTAAACATGAGATTCTCTTGGTTACATCACGAACACAGCCATGTCCCGCCGACCGAAGACGAGGCATGAATCCCCGGGCGGACGCTGCCCCCGCCGCGGTTCCATGGAGGGTTTTTGCGGTAAGAAGGGGGAGGGAATTACGCAATCAGATGGAGTGGACCGGCAGCCAATCAGAGCGCTCGCTGCTCTGTGAAAACAATGCGCACATGGCTCGGTCTGCGGCGCCATGTGAACCGGGCGCGCGCGGACACACGCGTCCACCTGACGCGCTCGCGCCCGTGACCCAGTTCCCCGAAGCCGACCGGAATCACGGTGACGGTCCCCGTGATGACACGTGACGCTTCTCCGCCGGCCGCCTTTTAACGCCAACCTCACAAGAACGACCTGAAAAACCCACCGTAGCTGATCGATAGCGGAGAATTTAGCCAATGAGCGGCAAGTTCTGTCGCGGATTCTGAGCGGACATCATAGAGACGCATTAGAAACATGTTTATTATTCCCCGTCTGTGTATTTTTTACTGCCCACACGCCACCCAAGTAGTGCCACCTGTAGAGACCCCAACACAAACCGAATCCGGACCACACAGTTGGGCCGTGAAAACAACGCACCACAACCGAATCGAACATTACACATCGGCCGCAATCGCGTGGACCGCGAAGGCATCATCGCTACCTTCGAGGACCCTGGCTGTGTGTGTAGAGATACCTGTGTAGTTGTCGTTGTCGTTGCTGTTGTTGTTATTGTTGTTGTTGTTGTTGCTACTGTCCATACCGGTGGTTGTCATCCTCTAAAGAGTCGGTCCCGGCCCGGGGAATCTGTTTTAGAATCCCTGCTGTCTTCCGCTCCACTCACCGCATGCCGTAAAGTGCGGAGGATTTCATGTCACAAAAGAATAGTATGTCAGTAGTTTCTACGTCGCCTCTCGTTTGTCTTCTAGTCTACGTGTCCTTCTTGACCCTGTCTCTCGGTGTCTGCCATCAGCAGCACGCTGTCCTTGTTTCTTTTTTCAAACCGAAACGCGTGCGCCGCTCGCCCGCCGGCCGCCCAGTGACGTCACCGCGCGCGAGGGGGGGGGGGGCGCACGCGGCAGACAACGGGACCATGTGACCGCAGGGAGAGCCTCGCGCCCCAGTGACACACTTTCACGCCCCTCATCGCTCGCGCGCACAGTGGTGGAGGCTCTTTTAAATCCCCGAGCACGTGGAGCCCGCCTCTCCAAATCGCCGAGGGGATTGTGGGAAATGTAGGCCTGAGATAGTCTTTTAAGTGGCCCGTCTGTGGAAATGTAGGCGGTGTATTGTGACCGAAGATGTCAAACGTAGGGGTTCACCTCTCGATGGAGCATTTCAAATCGCTTTGCGAACCTTATAGAGAATTCTTTTAATATTATTAGATCGTCTTACCGATTCTGAGTTCTTTCCCAGCGAATGTCTGCGACAGATAATGAATTATTAATTGATTTAAATATAGGCAGTGCAGTGGAGCAGTGATGAATTCTGTCTCCTCACAGCAAGTAATCGGGGTCTCTCTGTGTAGAGGGTGCATGGTCTCCTCATGCCGTCTGCTTCGTCTGACAGAGTAGGTTAAGTAAAGACTAAAAAATGAATTATGCACAGACAGAAAGATAGACATATTTTGTAAATTGCAGTTAGCTGGATGAAATGTCAGAGGAAAGGGAAGTCTTGGCCTCTCTGCTCGGACAGCTTACCCCTGAGACCCAACCAATGCAATGGATGGATGAATGTTTCTTGCAGTTTTAAAAAAAATGTCTGTATTGTTCATCCAAAGTTCAGGGGACAATTCTTTTACATTTTCATTGCACTGATATCTTACAAATGTATACTGTGTTCTTTTCAGTAAAGATTTTTTTTCGGGGGGGTACTGTGTACTTATGGCACTTTCACATAAGTAAAAACAAAACAACGACAACAAACAAAATTAAAAGCAACTCAATCACTTGGGAAAAGCAAACATAAGAACAAAAAACGAATTAAAACAACCAACAGCCGAGGGAGCGGACTAATTCTTGCCCACAGCGTCTCCTGTTTTCTTGATGAGTACTTGCCAGTCAAGCTCATTTCTGATGGCTGGTGATTTCTGGTGTCTCCTGCTGGTCAGCTAGATAACTTTCATGTCGTGCTCTGTCGAAGGTAAGAAAACACAACGCGATGCAACTGTTTTTCCAAACAGCTTTGTTGTATGAAATAACTCTTGAGCCGGAGAATATCATCCCATGTGACCACGGTTTAAGACAATGTACATGGATCACCACTTCACAAATTAAAACAGGAGAACATGCCCCAAAACAACAAATTAAGTGCATGATCAGAATTTGAAAGTCCTTGAAAATAATTTTTTGAAAGTTAGTGATATGAAATAATTTGCCAGCAGATAAAAGCCAATCAAACCCCCATGGTTTAGAAAATAAAACCACAAACATCCCACATTAAATTGGTTTGCAATTTGAAAATCCATAAATCAGAAAAACAGGAAAGATTCAATACATAATTTGTATTCGCTAATATGTAGCTCAATTTTAGAATGCACATCTACATGTCATTAGATGCAGTCTATTTTAGGATATACTGTATGTATAAGATGGCACAGCCAGCATTTCCGCCTCACAGCAAGAAGGTCCCTGATTCAGGTCAGACAGGGGACCTTTCTGTGTGAAGTTAGCATGTTCTCCCTGTGTCTTCGTGGGTCGACTCTAAGTACTTAAAATCCCCTACTCTCTCTATTGCCACTCTCTGTTGCATCACCCCTCCACTGGAGTCCCTCTCCATCACACACATATATTCTGTCTTGCTGCGACGAACCTTCATTCCTCTCCTTTCCAGAGCAAACCTCCACTGCTCTATATTTTCCTCAAGCTGGTTCCTGCTCTCACTCCAGATCACAAAGTCATCTGCAAACATTGTGGTCCATGGAGATTCCATTCTAAGCTCATCTGTCAGCCTGTCCATCACCACTGCAAACAAGAAGGAGCTCAGAGCTGATCCCTGACGTAGTCCCACCCCCACCTTGAACCTGTTTGTCACACCCACAGCACACCTCACAACTGTCTCACAGCTCGCATGCATGTCCTGCACCAGTCTAACATACTTCTCTGGCACTGCAGATTCCTCATACAGTACCATTGTTGATCTCTTGGCACCCTATCATATGTTTTTTTCTAGATCCACAAAGGCACAATGCAGCTCCCTCTGACCTTCTCTGAATTTCTCTACCAACATTCTTAAGGCAAATACTGCATCTGTAGTGCTCTGTCTAGCCTTCATACTTCATACAAGTCATAGTGCTGCTCACACATGCTGGCTCCTCTCAGTCTAGCTTACACTACTCTTTCCCATAACTTCATTGTATGACTCAGCTTTATTCCTCTATAGTTACTGCAACTCTGCACATCTCCTGTATTCTTAAAAATTGGCACCATCACACTTCTTCTCCATTCCTCAGGCCCCCTTTCAATCTCCAATATCCTGTTGAATAATCCAAACATAAACTCTTCTGCTGACTCTCCGAGACACTTCCATATCCCCACAGATATCATCAGGACCAACTGCCTTTCCACTCTTCAATGCCCTCCTCACTTCACCTTTTCTAATCTCTGCTACTTCGTGGTCCACAATAGTCACCTCTTCTACCCTTCGCTCGCTTTCATTTTCCTCATTCATCAAGTCTTCAAAGTACTCTATCCATCTTTCCATCACTCTTCTCGCATCTGTCAACACACTTCCCTCCCTATTCTTCATCACCCGACCCTGATACATATCCTTCCCATCTCTGTCTCTCTGTTTTTCAAACTCGTATAAATCGTTCACTCGCGACCCTTAATTGCCCAGATGTGCAAGTAGAAGAGTGATTGGCTGTTCGTCTCCTCAGGTATACGTAGCCCTGTGATCAAAGGGTGAAGAAGCCCCTCCGAGTGCATTAATGAATGACTGCATATGTTTCCCTTTTCTTCCCCATTTATTATGTTCATTCTTTCATGTAAAAATTTGTAGTATAAAACGAGGTGAACCAAGTGAAGGTTGAAGGAAACGTGGATTGGAAACGGCTTGGTGTTGTATGGATTGCTTATAATAAGAGGCTTTTTCATGTAAGGGTGGCATTCTTATACACCTCATGTTTGTTTAAAAGTAAGTTTTTTCAGTTATTTCGTCTAATCTATCCTCTAACCTTTGTCGGCCGGTCCATGAAAACATTGTCTGTCATGAAACCGCTTCAGAAAAGGTAAGGGGCCACAGTCACCCAGAGAAGAAACCCTTTCTGCAGTTTCTGCAGTGAAACCTCCTGGCCAGTAGGCGGCGGTAGCGGCCATTAACCACGCCTGCAGATTTGCCGTTTTTCCCCAAAGCGGAAAACGGAAACGAAGACGGAAAACATTGCGCATTTCTTGTGAGAGGTCTCACATTAAAACGTAATATTTTGCAATGGAAGTTCCCGGACCGGACAGTGACTGGAGAAGCCCACAGTTCCGACAAAAAGTCGTCGCTCAGATGTGAGACAATTCGTCCCAGTGTTTTTTTTTTTAGAGTATTGTGTTTGTTTTGTTCCGTCAGTTTCTACCAGCCTTGTGGGCCAAAGCTAACGTTAGCTTAGCCAAACGGCCCGTCAGGGATGAATAAATTGACTAACTTATAACTTTAATTTGTTAAAACAGAATATACTTTATGATCCTGGCACATTGTCCGCTTAAACCATTTATGTTCAAACCTCATCTCCATGTTAAATTGGCAAACGGAAAGTTATTTGTTTTTTCTCTCTTTGCCTTGACTGCGGCAACGGATAGGGTAGTAAAATAAATAAATAAATCTGCCAAACATGATCAGTGGAAAACTTGGGATGTTTTAATTTGCATTCTCTCATGGCCAATCTAATACTGTCATGTAATAACATTCTACCCCTTAATTTTCTTTGTGTCATTTCCCTGTTGTGTTTATTTTTACATTTCGTTAACAAAGGCTGAATAATTTCATATTCACAGCTAACCTGGGTCAGGAAAAAAAAGGTTTATGTAGTAATGTAGTGATAATCAAATAGGACAGCATTACATTAATAACTTATACTTAAAAGAGCTCTTCCGATGCTTTTGAGTTGATACCACATGATTAATGTGAAATTTAGGCATGGCCTCACATTGGGTCACAGGTGGATATTTACACATGCATTTTGTTGTCTTTAGAACATAAGATTTAAGGTTTCACCGTAGAAATATGGACAATAGAAACAAAAGACGTCTGTCTCTTTCCCCTCAGTGAAGATGCAATGAGAAAGGCTGGAACTGGACATAACAAGTCCAGCAACGACATGGAAAATCACGTGTATGTCAAAGCCAAGTCCAGGGTTAGTAATGATGACAACCTCGACAGTAAGAAACATTTGCATCCATTGTGGTGCTTTGAATGTGTCTGTCTGTCCTGCAGGAGGAGTATTTGTCTCTGGTGGCAAGACTGATCATCCACTTCAGAGATATTCGTGAGTAAACCTTTCTGTTTCCTATCTGTCTGTTGTTGCTTTGATAACAAAGTGCCCTAAAATGATAAATTCAAGCAGAAATTGCCTAAAAAGTAACTTGAAATTGCATAAATGTTGTCAAGTGATCTGAATAGCTGAAAATATGAAAATGGAAAAATAGTCTACTGACAAATGCAAAAAGTTGATATGTGATATGTATTGACGACTTCAGGATAAAACAGCAGGGCTTTTTTTCTAAAAAATGGCAAGAATAACTTAAAAATTAGATTCTATGAATGTACACAATGTCTCTGTAGTGTTGGCATTGACTGGCAAGATAAAAGAATTTGCAACAACTGACCGCAGAATTTGGTCAAAGACTTTACATTGTTTTCTTTGTGTCTTGCCGACAGACAAGAAGACATTGGGTGGTCCAGGTAATTGGACACTGGATCTCTCGGTGGTCTTCTCTCCTTCTCTTGATGATCTCTGCCGCATGTTGGAGCTGCATAATGTTGTCTGTTGTCCCTTCTGCTAGATCCCATGAATGCCCTGACTAACCTGACAGGGGTTGGAGGGGGCCCAGGCGCAATCGGCATGGGGCCTCGCCCCACCGGGGCTCCTGTAGGGGGCATGGGGGCCATGGGGCCAATGCAGATAGGCCAGCATGCCATGGCAGGGGTGGCTGGAAACCCACAGGCCAGTGAGTGTTTCATCTGCGCCTGCGTTTGCTATACATGCACTCAGTGGATGCTGGCTGTATCTGAACACATCAAAGCTGCTTGGAGGGACCTTTCATGCCCGTAGTTTTATTTCTTGTAATACAAATTCATCATGACTTTGTGAACATCTTGGAATTTAACACTACTTGTTGAGAAATATTTTGGAACGGACTGTGAGAGAGTACCAAACAATTACAGCCACTGCATTTCGTGAGAATTTGTTGGAAAATGTATCTTAATGTTTCCCTTTGGCAAAAGATCGTGAAATAAGTCAAGGGTGTCACAGCATACTGCCAACAGGTAGGACAGACGACATTGCAAGCCAGAATCAAAATAGTTTAGAATAGGTGATCAAGACCCCACGATGCCCACAGTGTTCATACATAAAATCCCCAAACTATCTGATCTGGTACTCAAAATCCTACAGAAAAATTTACAAGAAAATCCTGACATGGTGGGCAATCAGTAGATACTACTGGAATACCCGTTATGTAACATGGAAGGCTTGTTGTGCCCTATTAACTTAGGAAGCTATCTAACCCTGTCATCTTCTTCCTTTCCTTTCGGCTTTTCCCCGTCAGGGGTCGCCACAGCGAATCAACCTCCTCCATCTAACCCTATTCTCTGTATCCTCCTCTCTCACACCAACTACCTTCATATCTTCTCTCACTACGTCCATAAACCTTCTCTTCGGTCTTCCTCTAGACCTCCTGCCTGGCATCTCCAATTCCAGCATCCGTCTACCAATATAGTCCCTATCCCTCCTCTGTCCATGACCCAACCATCTCAGTCTGGCTTCTCTGACCTTCTCTCCAAAACATCTAACATGAGCTGTCCCCCTGATGGACTCATTTCTGATCCTCTCCATCCTGGTCACTCCTAAAGAGAACCTCAACATCTTCATCTCTGCTACCTCCAGCTCTGCCTCCTGTCTTTTGTTCAGTGTCACTGTCTCCAAACCATACAGCATCTCTGGTCTCACCACTGTTTGTAAACCTTTCCTTTCATTCTGGCTGATATTCTTCTATCTCATAGAACCCCTGAAACGTTTCTCCACCCATTCCAACCTGCTTGAACCCGTTTCTTAACCTCTTTTCCACACTCTCCGTTGTTCTGGACCGTTGACCCTAAGTACCTGAAATCCTCCAGCTTCTTGATCTCCACTCCCTGTAGCCTCACCGTTCCACCCGGGTTCCTCTCATTCACACACATATATTCTGTCTTGCTGCGACGAACCTTCATTCCTCTCCTT
>CAAKHD010014205.1:0-14199 GCA_901007705.1 Fistularia tabacaria
CACACACACACAGACACAGACACACACACAGACACACACACACAGACACACACACACACAGACACACACACAGACACACAGACACACACACAGACACACACACACACACACACACACACACACAGACACACACACACACACACACACACACACACACACACACACACACACACACACACACACACACACACACACACACACACACACACACACACAGACACACACACAGACACACAGACACACACACAGACACAGACACAACACACACACACACACACATACACACACAGACACAGACACACACACACACACAGACACACACACAGACACACACACACACACACACACACAGAATGAATGACTGCAGCAGCAGCCTGGATCTTCTCTCTCAGTCAGAAACCAGGTGACGAAGATGGAACTTCTTCGGTTTCTGTGCAGGAAAGCTTTTGCTTTGAAAGTGTGTGTGTGTGTGGGGGGGGGGGGCGTTGTCAATGCCCATGAGGTCATGTGTGTCCAAAACAGATTTAAAGGTTCTCCCCAACCAGGGAACACATACACACCCACACACGCGGCGTCATCAGCGCAGGTGATTCCAGGAAGTGGGGAAAGAAATAGAAAGCGAGCTCAGAGTTGAAACCAAAGTGCCTCGGTGGTTTGAAGCCTCTCTCCTCGGGTTGAAGAGAACAGGACCACAGCTCCTGAGCAAAGGCAGAACCCCGGCAGAACCCCGGCAGAACCCCGGCAGAACCCCGGCGGTCCGCGGAGGTCCTCGGACCAGCGGCTCAGACCAGAGGAAGCTCTCCTCTGCCAGAGCTCCGGCACCTCCCACGCGCACGGCGCCCGGTGTTTACCGCCGTCCTGCAGGTGGTCGGCCGGCGCTCGGCGCCCCAAACGACTCGTCACGGTTTCTGCTCTTTGTTTGCTCCTTCCAGAACATTCCTCTGCTCTCGTCTCCGAGCGCAGCGGCTTCCATTCTCCTTTGTCTGACGGCCGTGACGCACTTCCTTCCATTGTGTCAGGAAGCCATGTCTGACTGCTGCCGAGTGACTGGCAACTGTGTGTGCGTGCGTGCATGTGTGTGTATGTGAGAGAACTCAAGGGGATGTGAGTTCTTCACAAGTACTTTAGATTTTCCTCTGAAAATGTTCGGTTCGTCAATGACAGTTTCCAAGAAGCAGGTCTGAGGAGGAGACGATCGGTTCTTCACCCGCTCCACCAGCAGGTTTGAGGTTTGGCTTCTGCAGAACGTTCTGTTTCCACGGGACCTCGCGGGACAAGGTCTGATTCTTGGAGCTTCGCAAAAGTCAAAGATCCTCCGTGCGTTTGCACTGAGAAGGTCCGCAAGCCCAGAGGGACATCGACCTTCACCTCAGCTTCGGCTCTGCTCCTCAAAGAAATGGGCCGAAGCAGACTTCCTGCGCTCCGAGCTGCTGAACATGGAAGGGTCAGAAGGGTCTGAGTGTCAGAACCCTTTGAGCTTCGCTGTGGAGAAGCTCGATTCCTTGGCCTTCAGACTCCAGATCCAGAAACCCAACAGTTCAAGTGCAGGTCTCCTGACCTAAACCTTCTGCTCCTGAACCGCAGCGAGCAGCGTGAAGATGTCCTGCCACCCGGTCAGTCTCACCGATGTTCTTGAACCCTCTCCATCTCCAGCGTCAGCACTTTGCCGCCCGCCTCCGCCCCCCCCGGCTGCACCTGAGCCGGGGATTAGCAGGAGGATCAGGCTGAGCTTGGATCTGGGTTAAGGTGCTCCATGCTGACAGGAGAGCGACACCGGCGCGAGGAGAAGGGGGGCTCGGCCCGCGAGGAGCCGCTCTGAGGAAATCTCAGCCTTCTTCTCTATCTGGTTTCCAGTTAATCATCAGGACACAAAAGCGATGAAGCAATGCTGACCAGAAGAGAAGAGCGGCTGTTCTCTGGAAGCCCAGTGTGAAGCAAACACGCCCTTCACGGGGAGAAAGTTCATCTCAGTCAGATTCACGTGGAGCAGAGTTTGGACCCGGACCGGTTCGGTCAGGAACCCGAGTGGACGAGTGGAGAGGCTCTGAGGAGAAACCCAACAGAAGAACCTTTGCAGATCTCTCGTCTGAGCCGACCTCTGCTCCAAAGTTCAGCTCCGACCCCAGGAATAAAAGCAAATGTCACAGCGACGGGTGTAATTCATCGTGTGTGTGTGTGTGTGTATGTGTGTGTGTGTGTGTGCGTGTGTGTGCGTGTGAGAGTGTGTGTGTGTGTGTGTGTGTGTGCATGTGTGCGTGCGCGTGTGCATGTGTGAGGGGGCAGCTTTTCTCCATACATCTTATCTTATCATCTAGTGAACAACATCCTCCTGCAAATCAGAGGTCCAGTTAAATGTGACTCCCACTGACCAGGTGAAGACCTGCTTCTCCAGCCAGAGCCTTCCAGTGGAAGTCGTGTGTTTGTGTTCGCGTGTGTTTGTGCGTTTGTGTGTGTGTGTGTGTGTGTGTGGTGTGCATGTGTGTGTGCGTGTGCATGTGTTTGTGCATTTGTGTGTGCGTGTGTATGTGTTTGTGCGTTTGTGTGTGTGTTTGTGTGTGTGTGTGTGTGTTCAGCTGTCTGGGGACCATCGTTGTGCCCAGTGACTTGTTGCATCCTTCACCTCCTCCACCTGGCTGCAGGTCAGCTCCGGATTCCAGGTGGAGGAGGTGATGTGAGATGGTTAGGCGAGAAGGTGAGGTGAGGAGGTGATGTGAGGAGAATATCTGAAGCAGGTGAGGTGAGGAGGTGAGGTGAGGAGAATTTCTGAAGTAAGATAGGTGAGGTGGTGTGAGGAGGTGAGATGAAGGGGTGAGGTGAGGAGGTGAGGAGGCCAGATGAAGGGGTGAGAAGGTGAGGTGAGGAGGTGAAGAGGTGAGATGAGGAGTTGAGAAGGTGAGAAGGTGAGGCGATGAAGCCCCGCGCCACTGTGGTCGTAAAGTAGTTCCGGCTGCACGTTTGATTGACGGGCGTCACCTCTTTTTATGCTCGTCGTGCGCGTGAAGTTCCGGCACCGGGCCAATGGGAGCAGAGCCCGTCGCGGAGCCCCGCCCCCCGCCGACGGGCTCGTCTCCAATCAGGTTGCATTAATTATGGGATCGAGGCAGATTACATTTCTGCGGGCGGAGGGGGCGTCGCTTAGCAACCGCAGCAAAACTGCGCCGCCGGCAGCTGATAAATATTAATCATCGATTCATATCATTCACGGAGGGATTGATCGAACATCTGCGGGGGGGGGGTCCTCACAGGGACTTCCGGAACAGTGCGCTGATGGAGGCTGACGGGGCTCCGCGGATAGACAGAGGTCCAGAGGTCCAGAGGTCCAGAGGTCCAGAGGTCCAGAGGTCCAGAGGTCCAGAGGTCCAGAGGTCCAGAGGTCCAGAGGTCCAGAGGTCCAGAGGTCCAGAGGTCCAGAGGTTCAGAGGTTCAGAGGTCCAGAGGTTCAGAGGTCCAGAGGTCCAGGGGTCCAGAGGTCCAGAGGTCCAGAGGTCCAGGGGTTCAGAGGTTCAGAGGTTCAGAGGTTCTGCGGTCCAGAGGTTCAGAGGTCCAGAGGTCCAGAGGTTCAGAGGTCCAGAGGTCCAGAGGTCCAGGGGTTCAGAGGTTCAGAGGTTCAGAGGTTCAGAGGTCCAGAGGTTCAGAGGTCCAGAGGTCCAGAGGTCCAGAGGTCCAGAGGTCCAGAGGTCCAGAGGTCCAGAGGTCCAGAGGTCCAGAGGTCCAGAGGTCCAGAGGTCCAGAGGTTCAGAGGTTCAGAGGTTCAGAGGTTCAGAGGTCCAGAGGTTCAGAGGTCCAGAGGTCCAGAGGTTCAGAGGTTCAGAGGTTCAGAGGTTCAGAGGTTCAGAGGTTCTGAGGTTCTGAGGTTCTGAGGTTCAGAGGTCCAGAGGTCCAGAGGTTCAGAGGTTCAGAGGTCCAGAGGTTCTGCGGTCCAGAGGTTCTGAGGTTCTGAGGTCCAGAGGTTCTGTGGATCTGAGGTTCAGAAGTTCTGAGGTTCTGAGGATCTGAGGTTCAGAGGTTCAGAGGTTCAGAGGTTCAGAGGTTCTGAGGTTCTGCGGTCCAGAGGTTCTGTGGATCTGAGGTTCAGAAGTTCTGAGGTTCTGAGGATCTGAGGTTCAGAGGTCCAGAGGTCCAGAGGTTCTGAGGTCACCTCAGAAGACCCCGCAGAAGACAACCCCCCCCCCCCCCCGGGCCTCTGGCACGTCCGTGCGCGTCAGAAGCTCGGAGGCTCAGCGGATCCACATCTGCTGATGGAGATTAAAATAGATCCGCGGCGGACCGGATGAGAGTTAATGCGTCGTTTCACGTCGTGTTCGCTGTCACGGCCCGGGATCCGGTCCGGAACCGAGCTCGTGTCTCCCTGCAGGAACAGGAAGCCGGTCTGTTTGGACCCGCGGCCGGATGTGACGACACACACGCGTCTCCGTGCGCAGCCGCCGGCCCTCCGCTCCGATGGACCGGTCGGTGGGTCGCGACCCGTCCGTCCGTCCGGTCGCGTCCGCGCCGAACAGGAATTGGACCAGCGCGCGTGGTGTGGTGTGTGTATGGGGGGGGGGAAATCCCTCCCGAGTCGCGCGCGTCCTTCACCAAGGAAACCCGCTCGCGCCGACTGACGTCACTGCCCATTTTAGGAGCCGCGCGTCAGCGGACCGGCGCACGGCGGCCGGCGATCCGTGGCCGGCGAGGCGGCCGGCGGCGTCCGCGGCCGGCGGTCCGCGTCCCGGTCGCGAGGCGGCGGCGGCCACGGTGTCCGGGCGCCGTCTCCGCGCCTCCTCGGTGCGCCGGCGGGGGGACGGCGGCCGCCGGTCCTTCCCGTCCGCGGCCCCGTCCGGACCCACCCCTCCGCGGGAGGAGTGGCGACGCCCGGCCGTGACGTCAGCACGTTCCCCGTTGAAAAGCGCGTGCGGGTCTCGCCGGTGCCATTGGAGTGAGTCATCCAGAGAAGTTTGGCGAACGGAGCAGAACCGAGAGTTGGGGGGGTTCGGAGAGCTGTTTACCTGTGACTCACCTGGACTCCTGAGAAGATCCGGAACCAGAAGGTCACCCGTGACACCGGGTCCTCCCTGGAGTTCCAGCCGGAGGATTTTCCCGGGGATTTAACGCCGCCGCCCGGCTCCACGTCGCCCCCCCAGACCTTCTCCTCTCCTGGACCATGTACCAGGACTACCCCGGGAACTACGACACCTCGTCCCGCGGCAGCAGCACCTCTCCGGCCCAGCCAGAGTCCTTCACCAGCGGCAGCAGCACGATCGGCAGTCCGATCTCTACCTCAGGCTACCAGGTAACCCCGGCGGTTCGAACCTCCCGAACCCTCCGAACCCCCGGGCCGGAGACCTGCGCGGCCCGCAAACGGCTGCTCGTTGAAAGCCGTCGGACAGGCTTCCGTCCGGACCGGCAGCCAAGGAGCGGACCGTGCCGGAGACCGGAGCCGGGGTTCGCCCCTCCGCCCGTTGAAGCGCTGTTATTAACGTTCTGACATCCTCTCATTTTCCTCCGCCAACTTTGAATCTGCTGCGGCCGGAACCCGGAACCAGGCTGAGCCCGAACTGGGCCCCTCGACCGGGAAGTGCGCTCTCGGGGGAGTCCGGGGTAATAGCGGAAGTAGGGGCTCCCGGGAGTAATGGGGGTTTGGGGGGTCCTGGGGGGTCATGGGGGTAGTAGGCGTGCAACAGGCTGCCGCAAGCAGCCGTCGATTCCCGCTGACGCCGTCCTTCCCAGGCGGGTCACTCCCGGAGGTCCGTGTTCCTCTGGTGGTCACAAGCCAGCAGGCGCTCAGTTTTTTCCCCTTTTCGATCAAATCTTTCCTAAAACACAGACTTTCCTCCTCCGCCTCTTGTTCTTCTCGAAGACGCTGCTGGTTCGTATCTTTCCTGTGAAAACAGTCGCTTCATCTGCAAAGGAGCAGGAGAGCCGAGGACGGCGCGTCCGTCCACATTTCACACGGCATTTCAGAGCGAAGCGGGTCTCAGCCGCCCGGATCTTCTCTGGATGATCTCCGGAGGATCTCCGTGATCTCTAAATGATCTCTCAGCGGCTTCTCTTCCCATTAAAGTCGCAAACACGAGCTTGGCGTTTGCTGTATTTTCAGGTCAGACATGTTCTCCTCCTCCTCCTCCTCCTCCTCCTCCGCCGTGTCTCCGGGTTTATCTGCCCCCCCCCGCGCGCATAACAAGCTCTTATTTTGAAGGCGAGCTCCAAAACGGCTGCTCACGTAATTCTGGAGAAGTGCGCGTCCTGTCCAGCTGGGCGCGCGTCGGTTTACTGGAACTGAGCGCGTTCTTCACGTGTGTTTACCAAATCCCGTCCACGGTGAGTCACCGCTCCGCGGGGCCGCGGGAGGCCCGACGGAAAGTCGGCGATGGAAGGGATTTCAGGACGTGCGTGAATTACGCCCACTCCGGGGAAGTCCGCAGAGACCTCCGTGGGTCCGGTCCAAGGTTAGCTCTCACGCGTTTGGACATCTTTAGTCCAACCTTGATACCTTTATTGTGAAGGGCCTTCCGCTGGCTGCACGTCAGGAGAAGATGTGGAGATGATTCCAAATACGTTTGGACGTTATTAAGGCTTCAGAAGCCAAAGCGCTGAAATCCACCCGGAGAAGAGGTCCGGCGGCACCTCGGCGAAGACCGGCGAGTGAAGGTGTCCGCCGAGGACACCTCGGCTTCTCCCGCGAGGTCCACATGCACCCGTGGACGGAATCGTGAACTCGCGGACGAGGCGCGGATGTCGGATGCGATCCGGCGTCGCAGCAGGTCTCTGATGTTTCCCCACCTCCAGGTTCATGCCCGTACATGCGGTCGCCACCCTGCTCTCTGAAAACGACTCACCGCATTTCTTTCTTTCCTCTGCCTTCCAGAAGTACAGGGTCGACATGCCCGGCTCCAACAGTGCCTTCATCCCCACGATCAATGCAATCACCACAAGCCAAGACCTTCAGTGGATGGTGCAGCCCACCGTCATCACCTCCATGTCCAACCCCTACTCCCGCTCCCACCCCTACAGCCATCACCTGAGCAACGGACCGGGGCTGCTGGGCCACAACACGCTGGCCCGTCCCGGCGTCATCCGCTCCATCGGAGACGCCAGAGGGCGACGCAAGAGGGACGAGCAGGTAGATACCCGGGAGGCCGAGGTTCCGGAGTGCTCTCCTTTTGGAGAACCCTCGGTAGCTCCGCCTGCGGGCTGTAGAACCAGCTCCCGTTTCTGTTCCTGGCCGGCCGCTCGTCTCACCTGCCCCGCTTGCTCTGTTTTACCCTCAGCTCACCCCGGAGGAAGAGGAGAAGAGGAGGGTGAGGCGCGAGAGGAACAAGTTGGCCGCCGCCAAATGCCGTAATCGCAGACGGGAGCTCACCGAAATGCTTCAAGGGGTGAGCGGAGGGCTTTGGGGTTAGAATCCCTCGGATCTTCGGGGCAAAGAGAGAACAGGAATGATTAACGCAGGGGAGAAGCACAAAGGGGCGACATATTCCCGAGTCTGGCGGCTGCCCAAGCTAGGAGGCGCTGAGCTCCACCCTAAGCTACAAGCTGGCGTTACTGGTTTGACTCGGAGTCGCAGCGCGGCAGGAGAGGCTGAAAGGCTTTTTGTCTCCGGCAGCTGGAGTAACAGCCCCGTTGCACAGACAGTAACTGCATCTAAATGCACTAATTACCGAATTACAGTGAGGTTGAGCTCGTCAGACCTTAAGAACTCCCAGGAATGGAATTTGCTGTAGGCAGCCGTCTCCATGAATGCGGGACATTTAGTGCAACGGGCAAATTGCTCGTCTCAGAATCCCACACACAAACACACAGACGCCGCAGCCTCGGCTTCCAGGGCGGAAATTCATCCTGGCTTTAACGTGCGTGTTTGTTAAACTCCAAATAAGGAAGTGGTCGTTTCCTGTGAAACGAATTCTCCTCTTTCGTCGATATCGTTGCCTTTCACACTCTGGCACCTCCTCTCCTGCCTCCTCCTCAACTACTTCCTCATACCTTTGCCCGTGAGTCAAAGGTCTCAGACAGCACGTCAGCGTGGCTCCGTGTCTGCAGCCGGTGACATGCTAATGGCATGCGTGTCTCCTCTGAGGCTCCAGGAGAGGAGGTCCGGGAGAGGAGGCGCTGTAGACGTAGGAGGTTCGGGGGGAAGTTTTGTTCAATGTGCTGCCTGTGGTTCGCCCGTGCGGTGAAGCCGTCCAGGGTTGGGAAACAGTGCCCTCTTGTGCTGTCTCTTAGAACGGGAACTGGTAAATCAGGATCAGAGGCTGGAGGTTTTCTGCATTCTCAACATCTTGACATCGTCTCGCTAAGTGTCCTCGCGCCTTTGTCGAGCCTGCTCAGTGGACCCTTTGCACCTTTGTCTCTTCAGCGAATATAAATGAAAGTCCTGGTTGTTCACCTGCTCTGTCCTTCTCTCCGAGCAGGAGACGGAGAAACTAGAGGAGCAGAAAGCCGACTTGCAGAAGGAGATCGAGAACCTGCAGAAGGAGAAAGACAAGTTGGAGTTCATGCTGGTCGCCCACAACCCCGTTTGCAAGCTGCCCACCGATGAGCGCCATCAGCCGCCAGCGCACCAGCAGCAGCACCAGCAGCAGCACCAGCAGCACCAGCAGCAGCACCAGCAGTGCGCTGCGCTCCCTCTGACCATGCGCCCAAACATGGCCAGCCGGGGTCACATGAACCAGGTGGTTGTGAAGCAGGAGCCGGAGGACATGGAGGAGGAGGTGGGGAAGCCCCAGCGCTCAGTCATCAAACCCATCTGTCTGGGCGGCAACGGCATCGGAGGGATGTACTGTACAGACGGAGACAGCCTGAACACGCCGGTGGTGGCGGCGTCCACCCCTGCCGCCACGCCCAACGCCCCCAGCCTCATATTCACCTACCCGAGCATGCTGGAACCCGAGAGCCCCTCGCCCTCCTCCGAGTCCTGCTCCAAGGCCCACCGGCGCAGCAGCAGCAGCGGCGATCAGTCGTCAGACTCGCTCAACTCCCCCACCCTGCTGGCCCTCTGAGGGGGGGGGGGGCAGGAAACAAACACTGTGGCCCGAGTCAACACGAGGAACAACCCAAGAGCACATCGAAGTCCAGACCAAGCTGACCATGTGAGCCGCTCCCCCTTCGCAAGGGCTACGCTGCGTCTTTCCCCGTGTTCCTCCCCAGCGTGATATTTTTCTACCCGTAAAAGCGTGTCTGCGCCCACCAAGTGACATCCCTCGCCATTTCAACTTCACGGCGTCTTCTCCTTTCCGGGCTCTCATCGGGAGAGACCGGGTCCGGCCCGGCAGCTGTGAGTTGAGATGACTTCTAACCAGAGTGTGTTCCTGATATATTTTTGAGAAATGTAATTAAAAGCCATGTGGTCAACACTTGCACTCCGCCAAGATGAATCAATAAATCGCCAAGCGAGGTCAGCGTTCTACCGGAGATACTGAGGCGAGGCCCGAGCCGAACAGAGACTTCCTCCATCTTTTATCCCTTTTTGAATCTGTCCTTTCATATCCCGCGCGCTCGGACCTCCGTTCAGGAATCCAGGAGTGCGTCGGCGTCTCGTTCTCGGACCGTATCTACGGCCTGTGCTGAGAAAGTTTAAAATGCATTTTTTTTGAGACTTTGTCCTCTCCTCGACCCGCCTGCAGAAAAGCAGCGTGGTCCTGCAGAGGCTGACCCACTCCTTCTCAGTGTTGCAAAGGATACGAGCCAATATTCAATCAATGACTAGTTCCTCAGTACTCTATTCCTTCTATTTTGCCATCGTGGCTTGACTACAGTAGTATCGGTGTGCTTTTCCTCGGTGATTCTGTACCTGATCTTTGAACATGTTTATGACAAAGTGTATGTGATTTACAGTGATGTCAGGGATTTCTCTCATGTGTAGTGGAAACCAATCACAGGACTGCGGGGGTGGTGCGGTCCGGCCAAAGGCTCGCTGCGTTGGTACTAAACCTCATCAGTTATTTATGTCACGTCTCCAAGAGCTTTGCCTTTCACTTCCCATATCTCTGATACAACAAAAAAGTTTGAAAAAAGAAAAAAAAAAAATCCCTCTTCCACCAGATTCTGCAGTTTCTATTGAGATTCATTCTGTGAATAAAGATCTTACCTTGCTCAACTCTGCCCCTCCCCCTCCCCGAGGCAGGTCAGGTTTCACAAAGCCAAAAATGACACACGCAATCCTGTACTTGTGTTTGTTTTTGTGTAAAGAGGAGGGATTAAGTAAAAAGCCACCGTGGTCAACACCGTCGCCGGCTACCAACGTCATCGACCCTCTTTACACTGTTCGTAAATCTGTCACTCTTAGCAAGGAAAACCGTTTGACTTCGAGTCAGATGTGCTGACCTCTGAGCGCGCCGGCACGAGCCATCGTCCAGGTACTTGGTAAGAAGGTCCACCGGTGGAAGCCCTGTTGGCTTCAACAAGGACCAGAAGCAGTGAGGAGTTTACTTTATTACAATGAGGAAGGGATCAGAAGACTCTTTACACAGCTGGTCTGGCAGGAGAGAGAGGACACCTTGAGAACACCTGGTATTTCTGGAGTTCTGTGAAGCACTTCTTTTTAACGACTTTTATGTGTGTCTTGCAGGGATGAGGGTTTGACTTTCTGTGCACTGAGAGGGACAGAACAGTGACATCTGGGACTTTTGTGTTCTCTTCAAACATTCCTAATGAATTCTATGTCAGGGGTGAAAAGGGAGGCGTCGTCTTTGCTCAGACCCTCTCGGTGAATTAGGAAGATCGAGGTGCGACTGGAAGAGTTCTGTTGCTCCGGATGCAGAAAATTGACTCTTCGATTCGGAACGAGCTGCTGCCGTCGGTTCGGAGGGGACACGTTGGCTGATTATCTTTTGGTTGTGTTCTGTTTCGTTTGGATGCAACGAAAAGAGATCTCCGATCTTAGACGACGAAACCTGTTTCGCGATTTGAAAAAAAGCCTCTGTTGTTTCTGTACGTTGAGATTCTCTGGAGCCCTTTGACTCTTAGAAAAGCCATTGACTGTAGATCTTCTACTGTACTGTCTCCGTCTGTCGCCTGTGTCAACTACTATTTTCAAATGCTTTAACTGTCAAAAATGATTCAAAATGAATAAAAACAGCAATATGTATAGCAGTGTTTGTTAATTTAAATGAATGATAATAAAAACCCTTTGATCCTGGACTGGAGTTGTTGCACTTTCCTGATATTTCCTGTAATTCTGGATCGGCAGCTCCTCCGAAGACTAAAAACGGATTTCCAGATTTGATCAATGGATTTTGAATATCGCTGCCAAAAAGTTCTGGTTCCAAAACTTGACCTTACAGCTTTAGTATGATTGTTTTTCGTGAGTGCAGAGCAGCGCTACTCCTTCAGCGTGGGGCCGGATCAGCTTTCTGGACCAAGAGGTTGAGTGAATTACTTGCGGATACCTCACTTCCTCGAGGAAAATGCCTCGTCCGACACTCCTTAAGTTACCGCTGATCCCAGTGCCAGTATTTCATTCCCTCCACCAGTCAGTGAGAATCAGAAAACCTCCTCATCCTCGCTTCCGGCGCCGCACTCAAGCAGTAGCATGAATCTTTAGTGCCATCCTGTGGTCACAGGGGAGTTGAAAATAAACACAGCGTGGACTTGCTTTTCTAGCATAACAGACTCAGCATAACTGTAAGGACTTCCTGAAAGGTGGGTGACCTTCAGCACTGAGGCTACAGCAAGAACCCTGTGGTCATAGAGAAGATGACCTGGTGTCAGAGACCTGTCTGCCACATGGACTCAGCCATCGTACCGCAGCACTTGGTCACTCTACTGCTCGTGGGTTCACCCGGTTACCCACGTGAGGCCCGTTGACGCCTATGCCCGGAATACTTCTGCGGCACCGGTCACATAGACATCCGAGGGAGTTTCTGAAGTCACTGAGTGCCTCCTTCTTCTACAGCTTTGTATTTCTGTAGTGTTGAATGACAAAACCACATTTATTTATTTACTTATTTATGACTCGCGCCTCTTCTTGCGGAGCCAGCGCTGTTTTGTGTTAAATCTACTGCCCCAAGTGGCTGTTCTATGTGCTTTCTGTTTTTCCTCGGGGAATGCTTCAAAAGGAGGAAGTGAGGTCACTTCCTGTCATAGGTCAGGGATCCCAGGTCCATGTCTGCTGCAGTTCGCTGCATCCTTCTCCTGGGAGCTTTCACATGCCATCATCAGTGAGAAATATGATTACCCAGCTTTATTTTCACTCATTTATATCAATATTTGTTACTAACGGTGTTTTCATGAAGTTTATTTTGGCTTTTACCTAAATGTTAGCTTCACTGCACAACTTTGTTTGTCATCGTGATGAAGCATTCTCCTTTGTATATCTTTATCTTTGACTGCTTTCACACACTTTATCTCCATTAAACTACCGTGTGCAAAGTGTTGGTAAACAGGTTCTCACTGCAAGGGCGACTGCTTTTAGCTAGAGCCTCCAGCCTTGTTCAGTCAGTCATTGTGACACTGCCTTCTGATGGAACTGGAGTTTTCTGTCTTTCCCTCTTTATTGTCAGATTCTTGGAGCGCCACTTGGACAAGGACTTTCTGATGTTCTTTCTTTACATGTCCTCCTTGGTGGTTTTGACTGTTCCAGTTTCTGTGGTATAATCTTCAGATCATGCCCAGCTCATGTTGTAAACAGTGATGTGAGTTGGCTGCCAGATGCTGGTGTGAGGGTTCTCTTTTTGTAAACAACTGTCTGCATTGAGTTGTCCAGGTTGTGATGCATGAAGATGTCTGGAATAGATATTTGCTAATTTTCCATTTTTCTGTCGTGAACTTGATGGCCAGTGGATGCTATTATTGTTGGTTTTGAATTCTTCATTCCGGTCTGTTCTGACATCGACAAGGGAGCCCTCAAGGTACGGACCCCAGAAGGATGGTACAGCGTTGGATGTGACCACGGCTAATTTCTAAAAATGCTCCTTGTAGGCATTGACTGCTCTAGGTGAGGCCATGGCTACGCCTTCCTTCTGTTGATAAACCTCCCCATTGCATATGAGTTAAATTATTCTGGACACAATAATACTAAATGTGCTATATTTTAAGAGAGTTCTGTCACTGAGGGTGGGCTCGTCATTCGGTTTCTTCTCTATGACCTCCATGGCAGGGAGCTGATGTGAGCAAGGCTGTGAGATAACTTGCGAGTATCTGTGCCATGTTCGGACTTCCTCCTGCTTGCTTGGAATCATGTGTTCACTGACGGCATATTAGATCTTTGCTCACTGAAAATCTGATTTTAAGAGCAGGTTCCGTGGCAGCGCAAATATTCAGAAGCCACCCCTTCCATGTGGGGAGCACTGATGACCCCTGGTACTTACAATCCTCCACCTTCTTCATCTCCACTCCCTGTGGCCTCACGGTTCCACTTGAGCTCCTCTCATTCTCACACAAGAATTCTTCCTTACTTCAAGCTAGCCTTTCTTACTCTCCTGTTCAGGTCATACCCCCACCTCTCCAGGTGCTCCTCCGCCCTCTCCCTGCTCTCACTACAGATCACAATGTCACCTGCAAACATCATAGTCCATAGAAGTTCCCGTCGCACCTCATCTGTCAACCTGGACATCAGCGCTACAAACGAGAAGTGTCTGTCTCATACCTGTCATCCATGTCCTGCACCAGTCTAACATGCTTGTCTGCCACACCAGACTTCCTCGTTCAGTCCCATAGTTCCTTTGTCTGCACCCAGTCGTTAGCTTTTACTAGGCCTAATAAGGTACAATGCAGCTCCTTCTGACCTTCTCTGTACTTCTCTACCAGCATTCTCAAAGCAAATACTGAATCTGTGGTTCTCTTTCTAGGCATGAGGTCATACTGCTGCTCACAAATACTGACTTCTGCTCTCAGTCTAGTTTCAATTACTCCTTCCCACAACTTCATTGTTTGGCTCATCAGCTGTATTCCTCTGTATTTACCACAATTCTGCACGTCTTCATTATTCATAAAGATCAGCGGCATCACACTTCTTCTCCATTCTTCAGACATCTTCTCACTCTTTCAGATACTGTTGAATAATCTAACCAGAAACTCTGCTGCTGCATCTCCTTGACATTTCCGTACCTCCAAAGGCACATCATCAGGACCAACTACATTTCCACCCTTCATCCTCTTCAGTGCCCTCCTCACTTCACTTTTACTAATCTCTACGACTTTGTGGTCTACAATAGTCACCTCTTCTTCCCGTCCCTCTTTTTCATTTTCCTTATTCATCAGCTCTTCAAAGTACTCTTTCCATGT